>OZ025260.1:15243502-15276752 GCA_964019135.1 Arenicola marina | reverse complement strand
GAGGGGGGGTCGGGCATCGCCTGTGGGAGGTTTTCTTCTCCTTCCTCTCCCTGCCGCCCCCACCCGCAGCCCCGACCAGGTACTCACAGCTCAGAGAGCGGCGACCCTCTCCCCGGAGACCCTCTCCCCGGAGACCCTCTACCCGGGGACCCTCTACCCGGGGACCCTCTACCCGGGGACCCTCTCGCCGTGGACCCTCTCCCCGGGGACCCTCCCGGGGACCCTCTCCCCGGGGACTCTCTTTCAGACCCTCCCTGTAACCCTCCCAGGGACCCTCACTGGCACCCTCAGAGGTATCCTCCCCCGCGGTAGGCTTGGCGGGGGGCCCTCCCCCTGCCGTTCGCGAGGAGCCCTCGGGTCGACCTCGCTGGTGGACCGAGACGGCCACCGATTGGCTGAGCGGCTTGGATGACGTCACCGATTGTCCGAGCGGCTTGGATGACGTCACTGCGGATGCCGATGTGGCGGCGGTGGTGTCGGTGGCTTGCTCCTGAGTCCTCTGAGACGCTGCCTGAGTGGCCTGAGTGGCCTGAGTGGTCGGGGTGGTCAGCGCCGCGCTGACCACGGGTTTGACAGTCCTAATGTGGGATAACTTACTGATTCTGTGACTAGCGAATGACTGGTGCGCCGCCGCAGCAGCGGAGACAGGGAGCCGGTTGGCTGGAATGGCTGAAATCGATTTTAATGCCGCTGCTGAGTTATCGTGCTTGGGTTTGGTGGCCGTCGGGGGTCCCCTCCCGCCGCTCCCGCCCCCGCCGCCCCCGCCGCCCCCGCCGCCCCCGCCGCCACTCGTGGGCTTCTTATGAGGCGTGGGGCCCAGGGGGATGGGGGACGGGGCAGGGGACGTGGTGGGGGTGGAGCTGTAGGCCAGACCCCGCCTGGGGATCTCCAGCTCCCAGTAGAACGGAGAGTCGACGGGGCGGGAGTCTATGGGGCGAGAGTCCCGCGCCCCCCGAGCCGTGGTCACCGTGGTGGTGGTCGTCGTGGCGGTGTGGGGGTGCGACTGACACGCCTCCAGGGCCCACGCCCCTTTCGGGGACCGGGGGCCCTTAGACTTGGACCCTTCACCCGCCCCGCCGCCGCCGCCGCCTGCGCCCGGGGTGGAGACGGCGGCGGCGGGCGGGGCACCCCCGACTAGCAGGGGAGACCGAGGGGGGCTACCCGGAGGTAGGTCCTCCAGGCGCCGAGGGGAGTGGGGGGAGGGCGAACTGGAGGAGTCGGCGGAGCTGCGGGGGGAGTGGGGGGAGCGGGGCGGGGAGGGCGTGGCCTGGCGGTGGTGGGAGTGGGCATGGGCGTGGTGTTGGTGGTGGTGGTGTTGGTGGTGATGGTGCTGCTGCGACTGGCCCGCGCCACCACCACCACCACCACCACCACCCCCCGCCCTACCACCCCCGGCGTGGGACTGGATGGGCGGGGAGGGCGAGGGCGAGGGGCTGAGGCTGGGGCCGGCCCACGAGGCACGGCTCATGTGCCAGACGTCCGAGTTGGCGAGGTCCTGCAGCTGCCCCGCGCTGCGGGAGGCGCGCGCCTTGCGGGCCGCCGAGGCCTCCCCGGGGGCCCCCCGCCCGCCGCGGGCACCCCGGACCTCGAGCTGCTGGTGCGGGATCTCGTGCAGGACGGGCATGCTGGTCTGCGGCGTGCTGAGGAAGGAGCAGCCGGGCTGGCCGGCCAGCGGGTACAGCACGCTCACGTCATCGGGGGGCGTCGTGCTCTTGTAGCCCGGGTTGAAGTTGTTGTAGCGGTCCATACGCCCGCTCCGGGAGCGCGTCCGCTCGCCGCCCTCCGTGGCAAGGTCAATCAGGTCGATGGAGCTGCTGGACCCCAGGGGCCGCCTGCCGCCGCCGCCGCCGCCGCCGCCGCTCGGGGCGGTGGGCGGGGGCGGAAGCGGCCGGTTGGCCAGGGCCATGCTCTGAGACGGGGTCAGGTTGGGAGGCATGCGTCTAGTCCGGTCCGGGGAGGGCGCGGCCGGCGTGGAGTCCAGCTCCGCCGCCGCAGCCGCCGCAGCCGCCGCAGCCGTCGGCGTCGCTATAGCAACGACACCAGACGCACGCGCGGCGCCTGCGCCCACGCCTGCGCCGGCATCGGTGGTGGCCCCCCCGCCGCCGCCGGTAGGGGCGTCGCCCGTGGCGGTGGCGGCAGCGGCGGGGGAGTCCCCGACGGCCGCCACCTCCGTGGAGGGCGGACTGGCGCGGCGCACGTGGGCGTGGACGCTGCAGTTATAGCAGATGGCCTGGCGCCCCCCGGGCTGGGCCGCCGGGTCGGTGCTCGTACTCGTCGTCCGGTAAGTCTTAGGCTTGAGCTGCTGCTGGAGGTGCAGGTCGCAGGGACAGCGCGACGTGAACCAGCCATGCAAGAACAGCAGCTCTTTTTCACAGTCTGTGCAACTAGGTAGGACCAAGTGTGGTTGTAGCAGTCAGGAATTGCGCAAGTGCACGACACATGCACCCGCGCGCCCAGTACAGAGTGGCGCCGCCTGGGGAGAAACCAGAAAACGTGACGGAAACGAATAACAAGGAATGTTAATACAACATACCTGTAGATATAATATAATACAATCCTTGTAAGCCCTATCCACGAAAATAACAATCGGACTCGCTAGAATAGAGCGTCGTTTCATTAAGTTATAGAGATATTTGCTCGTGACTTTTGAAAGATATATTGCAACGTTGAAAGTAAAAGAAAAATGCCGTTTTAACCATAACTATTTTGATAGCATTAATGTGCATAATAATTTCCACGCGTCTTGTCCTTGCTACTAAACTTCGTTCAGGTTCAGTCGTTACAAAATGCAAACGTAACGAGGTCGAGGGAGTGAAATGCTCCCCAGTTATCAAAGCGTTTACTCCCGCAGATATGGCTCATGCCTACCGTGACCCTTCCCATGGCTCATGTCTACCTTGACCCTTCCCATGGCTCTTGCCTACCGTGAACCCCCCCATGGCTCATGTCTACCTTGACCCTTCCCATGGCTCTTGCCTACCGTGAACCCCCCCATGGCTCATGTCTACCTTGACCCTTCCCATGGCTCTTGCCTACCGTGAACCCCCCCATGGCTCATGTCTACCTTGACCCTTCCCATGGCTCATGCCTACCTTGACCCTTCCCAAGGCTCATGTCTACCTTGACCCTTCCCATGGCTCATGTCTACCTTGACCCTTCCCATGGCTCATGTCTACCTTGACCCTTCCCATGGCTCATGCCTACCTTGACCCTTCCCAAGGCTCATGTCTACCTTGACCCTTCCCATGGCTCATGTCTACCTTGACCCTTCCCATGGCTCATGTCTACCTTGACCCTTCCCATGGCTCATGTCTACCTTGACCCTTCCCATGGCTCATGTCTACCTTGACCCTTCCCATGGTTCATGTCTACCTTGACCCATCCCAAGACTCATGTCTACCTTGACCCTTCCCATGGCTCATGCCTACCGTGACCCTTCCCATGGCTCATGTCTACCTTGACCCTTCCTATGGCTCATGTCTACCTTGACCCATCCCATGGCTCATGTCTACCTTGACCCTTCCCATGGCTCATGTCTACCTTGACCCTTCCCATGGCTCATGCCTACCTTGACCCTTCCCATGGCTCATGTCTACCTTGACCCTTCCCATGGCTCATGCCTACCTTGACCCATCCCAAGGCTCATGTCTACCTTGACCCTTCCCAAGGCTCATGTCTACCTTGACCCTTCCCATGGCTCATGTCTACCTTGACCCTTCCCATGGCTCATGCCTACCTTGACCCATCCCATGGCTCATGTCTACCTTGACCCTTCCCATGGCTCATGTCTACCTTGACCCATCCCATGGCTCATGTCTACCTTGACCCATCCCATGGCTCATGTCTACCTTGACCCTTCCCATGGCTCATGCCTACCGTGACCCTTCCCATGGCTCATGTCTACCTTGACCCATCCCATGGCTCATGTCTACCTTGACCCTTCCCATGGATCATGTCTACCTTGACCCATCCCATGGCTCATGTCTACCTTGACCCTTCCCATGGCTCATGTCTACCTTGACCCATCCCATGGCTCATGTCTACCTTGACCCATCCCATGGCTCATGTCTACCTTGACCCTTCCCATGGCTCATGTCTACCTTGACCCATCCCATGGCTCATGTCTACCTTGACCCTTCCCATGGCTCATGTCTACCTTGACCCATCCCATGGCTCATGTCTACCTTGACCCATCCCATGGCTCATGTCTACCGTGAACCCCCCCCAAGGCTCATGTCTACCTTGACCCTTCCCATGGCTCATGTCTACCTTGACCCATCCCATGGCTCATGTCTACCTTGACCCTTCCCATGGCTCATGCCTACCGTGACCCTTCCCATGGCTCATGTCTACCTTGACCCATCCCATGGCTCATGTCTACCTTGACCCTTCCCATGGCTCATGTCTACCTTGACCCATCCCATGGCTCATGTCTACCTTGACCCATCCCATGGCTCATGTCTACCGTGAACCCCCCCAAGGCTCATGTCTACCTTGACCCATCCCATGGCTCATGTCTACCTTGACCCATCCCATGGCTCATGTCTACCGTGAACCCCCCCAAGGCTCATGTCTACCTTGACCCTTCCCATGGCTCATGTCTACCTTGACCCATCCCATGGCTCATGTCTACCTTGACCCTTCCCATGGCTCATGCCTACCGTGACCCTTCCCATGGCTCATGTCTACCTTGACCCATCCCATGGCTCATGTCTACCTTGACCCTTCCCATGGCTCATGTCTACCTTGACCCATCCCATGGCTCATGTCTACCTTGACCCATCCCATGGCTCATGTCTACCTTGACCCATCCCATGGCTCATGTCTACCTTGACCCATCCCATGGCTCATGTCTACCGTGAACCCCCCCAAGGCTCATGTCTACCTTGACCCATCCCATGGCTCATGTCTACCTTGACCCTTCCCATGGCTCATGCCTACCTTGACCCATCCCATGGCTCATGTCTACCTTGACCCTTCCCATGGCTCATGTCTACCTTGACCCTTCCCATGGCTCATGTCTACCTTGACCCTTCCCATGGCTCATGTCTACCTTGACCCATCCCATGGCTCATGTCTACCTTGACCCTTCCCATGGCTCATGTCTACCTTGACCCTTCCCATGGCTCATGTCTACCTTGACCCATCCCATGGCTCATGTCTACCTTGACCCTTCCCATGGCTCATGTCTACCTTGACCCATCCCATGGCTCATGTCTACCGTGAACCCCCCCAAGGCTCATGTCTACCGTGAACCCCCCCAAGGCTCATGTCTACCTTGACCCTTCCCATGGCTCATGTCTACCTTGACCCATCCCATGGCTCATGTCTACCTTGACCCTTCCCATGGCTCATGCCTACCGTGACCCTTCCCATGGCTCATGTCTACCTTGACCCATCCCATGGCTCATGTCTACCTTGACCCTTCCCATGGCTCATGTCTACCTTGACCCATCCCATGGCTCATGTCTACCTTGACCCATCCCATGGCTCATGTCTACCGTGAACCCCCCCCAAGGCTCATGTCTACCTTGACCCATCCCATGGCTCATGTCTACCTTGACCCATCCCATGGCTCATGTCTACCGTGAACCCCCCCAAGGCTCATGTCTACCTTGACCCTTCCCATGGCTCATGTCTACCTTGACCCATCCCATGGCTCATGTCTACCTTGACCCTTCCCATGGCTCATGCCTACCGTGACCCTTCCCATGGCTCATGTCTACCTTGACCCATCCCATGGCTCATGTCTACCTTGACCCTTCCCATGGCTCATGTCTACCTTGACCCATCCCATGGCTCATGTCTACCTTGACCCATCCCATGGCTCATGTCTACCGTGAACCCCCCCAAGGCTCATGTCTACCTTGACCCATCCCATGGCTCATGTCTACCTTGACCCTTCCCATGGCTCATGCCTACCTTGACCCATCCCATGGCTCATGTCTACCTTGACCCTTCCCATGGCTCATGTCTACCTTGACCCTTCCCATGGTTCATGTCTACCTTGACCCTTCCCATGGCTCATGTCTACCTTGACCCTTCCCATGGCTCATGCCTACCGTGACCTTTCCCATGGCTCATGCCTACCTTGACCCTTCCCATGGCTCATGCCTACCTTGACCCTTCCCATGGCTCATGCCTAACATGACCCTTCCCATGGCTCATGTCTACCTTGACCCTTCCCATGGCTCATGTCTACCGTGACCCTTCCCATGGCTCATGTCTACCTTGACCCTTCCCATGGCTCATGCCTACCTTGACCCATCCCATGGCTCATGCCTACCGTGACCCTTCCCATGGCTCATGTCTACCTTGACCCTTCCCATGGTTCATGTCTACCTTGACCCTTCCCATGGTTCATGTCTACCTTGACCCATCCTAAGGCTCATGTCTACCTTGACCCTTCCCATGGCCGCCCGGGGGGGCTCCACCAACGAGCACCCACCTTGCTCCACTCGTTGCTCTGAGCGTCATAACACTCCACCTCGTTGAGGTACTGTTGGCCGTCATAGCCACCCACGGCGTACAGCTTGTCGCCAAGGAGACAGACGCCCACAGCGTCCCGCGGCGAGCTGATGGGCGCCACCAGCGTCCACGTGTCCGTCTTCGGGTCGTACCTGAGGCGAGTCGTACCCACATGTGTATTTATACTCACTCGGCTAGCACGCGGATATGTCTGGCCTGTTTTTTTATGTTGTTTGATACGTGATAGCCCGGGTAGATAACGCGTGAAATAAGTAAATTTAATGTTAAAGGAAGAAAAATATCTCGGGAAAATTGAAAGTGGTTAGACGAAACATACCCCAAAATCAGACGTCAAATTGAAATGTACGTATATATATATATAAAAACTTCGATTAGTACTTTCTATTTCACTCTATATTAATACATACACATACAATACATATAACATATATATCGCTACTATATCCCCCAACAAATACAAATTTATATCAATAGAAATATTGATCACCATACATATATATATATTGGATTTTTTTTTCAACAAATATAAAAAAAAAATGTATAATAAATATTTAAAAAAATATAAATTAAAAAAAAAAATTATATTCATATATATTATCTAACAGCCTTACCTCTCTACGCAGTCGAAGCGGCTGGAGGTGGGGTTGCTGGCGGGGGCGTCGTGACCACCCACGGCGTAGAGGAAGCCGTTACACGTGGCCACCCCGACCCCCCCGCGCCGCTTGGTCATGGAGGCACACAGCGTCCACTTGTTGGTGTGGGGGTCGAAGCACTCGACGGACCGGAGGCAGGAGCTGCCGTCTCGGCCACCCACGGCGTACAACCTGCCAACACCACAACAACAACAGTGTTGTTACCCACGGCATACATGTACAGGGAGTCACGTCGGCTAGTGATCTTATAGTTGTCAGCTATTTATATTAAAATTGGGTTATACGTAGGTACTTGAATATACCATGAAGGTGATAGTGACCACAGTGGTTGCACTTCCCTGTGGTTGCGCGTTGCGGGTAGACACCAATATATTTGCCAAGTAACATGGCACTACTTGAGGGTACACACCGATAGATTTTCTGCCAACTAGTTACGTTGCACTTTTAGGCTACACACCGATATATTTGCCCTTTTGTTGTATGTATTTTCAGAACACACGCCGATATGGTATACTGCTTTAGTTGCACTTTGAAGGTACACACCGATATAGTTTTCTGCTTCAGTTCCATTTTGAGGGTACACACCAAGATGCCAGGAGTACTCACTTTCCGCCGAGGACAGCCACACCGACCGTGCTGCGTGCCGTTGACATGGGGGCGACGAAGCTCCACTGACGAGCCTGGGGGTCCCAGCGCTCCACCGTGTTCAGGTAGGACCAGCCGTCGTGACCCCCCACCGCGTACATCGGACCCTCCAGCACCCCAACCCCTGGAAAACCACAACAGGTACAACACCTCACCTTCTCCGTAATGTAGATACGCAACACTTCGTAATATTTTGCCACGGAAAATGTTTCTGAACATGTATTCCCATAGGACAGCCGTAGAGACGAAGGTTTTCTGTTTAATTAAGGGTACGAAGGTGCCTTACACACATGGAGTTACAGGACACGACATTTACAAATGGTGCCAGATAAAAGTAGTCAAACGGTTAAACCATAGATGAAAAACACTTCTTGTACAACAATAACGAATAAACAAGGTTGAAAAAACATTTGATATTATGACGTCACAAAAATGGCGAACAAAAAATAACAAAGTGGAGACATGCATCAGTTAGTAATGAGACACCATTATAATAGCAGAGGCAACGGAACTGTTAACGAATGAGAGAGAGAGTGAGAGAAAGAAAGAACTATCTACAGAGAATAAGAGAAGTTGTTACGCACACGTTACGTTAGCATTCAGCTGTGAGTTACGGTTAATGAAAACTAAACACAATAATCTATAAGCTTAACCAGAAAAATATAACCAAATAAAAACCACCAGCAACTGATCGTGTTTTGGTTTTAATATGGTATACATGAATATCCAAATCTCCTTGGTTTCTTGACATTGCAAGGTTTTTTCCAAACGTCTTAGAACATTTCTATTCCGTGATTCTTTCCATCTAGTACCTTTCCGTCACAGTAGAATCACTCTAACCACAAGCGGAGTGATTTGAAAGATGGTCGCTTTATGAAGGATTCACCTTGGATGCATGGCGAACATATTTCAGCTATAAGACTGTCTGTATTATAGGAGCGGCGTTTAATCGATAAACCGGTTTGTGGAAGTTTCACTGTATAAAAACCATAAATCGTCTCCGTTTTCGATCACGTTGTCAGCCTGATCACCCCGTGACACCCCAACCATACACAACATGCGAGTACGTTACGTGACAATCATGCTATGACGCCTCAATATTATGTCGCGGTCGTAGGGAAGGGGATCCGCTACATAATGGAGGAGAGATCCCACACCATGTTATCCCAGACCCAACCATAACCATTTCTTCGTAAAGAGCAGGGGGTTACCCCCGGGCACATGGCTCCCCTGCCCTTTCTTCTCCCATTGACGCGATATGACCAAAAGTGGTTAAAGCGTCCTGAATATACAACCAATCAAGCAACCTTAACCACGTGGACGCTGTTATAATAGACGCCACTCCACCAAAAAGTAAGATAAATACCGAAAACCGAATAACGAGAACACGTATGTAACCAAAGACCGCGGAAAACTCCCATAAAACCGTTCCAGATACACTTGACTTGTTATCCCACAATGCACAAGTAAAGGCCACATGTGAGATAAAGGCGAATATCTATCATTTGTCGTGAATTTTTATCTGCAAACTGAAATGTGAGTTCGTTCTATTAGTAAAGTTGCAAATAAAGAAGGGTGAAACACGCTTAACGTATACAACGGAAAGGTCACGTCGCTCTTTGAAACAACTCTTTCCTTTTCAGCAGTGAGTGCTGCAGATGGGACGGAGTGACAAAGGTACAGGTGAGTGGAAGGATTCTAGGACTCACTAGAAATTAGTAGACAATGAAATATGAAATTCGTTATCGATAGGAGCGAAACAAAATATGAGAGTGAAAATAGGTGTCTAGGGTTAAATAAAGCCAGTGGGCGAATTCTTCCCCATCAAAAGGTGGCTTGTTTGATGTCATCTTCTACGCAAGATGCACGCAACTACTCCATAAGACACATTAGATGGTTATAATGATCCCACTATAATCCCCGAAATAAAATCACCAGAAGCTGCAATTGAAGGTGGAAGATGTCAGCCACCGGTCCCCGACACCCCTATGCACACAGAGAGGCGGCAATAAACGATCAAAATTCCCTCATGTCAGTTGAGATACCTTCACTAAAGATTCCTTTGTCCAATCCGTGACCTGACCGCAGACTCAGGGTAAAGGCATACAACTACTTACAATAACATGCCGCTAATGCCAATGAGCCTGGGCGAGAAGGAGGAGAGGGTGGGAGGAAGATGAGGGGCGGGGCGGAGGGGGGGGGGGGGTGATAGAGAAGCCACGCGGTGAGTTATGCAAGGTGAGATGGCATGGCGACAGGACAGGGAATATCCCATGCCGAGGACTAGCAACACAGCAGCTCAACTAACCATCCAGCCTCTGCGTATCGAACATGGGTCTTTTTATCACTCCTACAGCTGGTAAAACGGACATAAAATAACAAGAGAGAGAGAATGAAACTGCAGTCCATATAAGCGCTATTTTCCCGTTTCTGTTTTCCTTAAACACACGTCACTAAATAAGACGACTAAACACTGAATACTAAAAGCACTATGTCATTTTCAGAAAGAACATCGCTTTATTTAAAAGTATATTGGATTCTAACACATATTTTACTCATTATCAGCCAAAGATATAGCGTATATAGACCATAGTACAGTCACATGAGAGATGCAAAGATATATAGACAAACTACTATAGTATACATCTGGGATATAATGGTGGTCAGACAACATAGATATCTACAGGTAACAATTTCTATTCTAGTCTGGCAAGTGAACGTCAAAGCAGTCACACGTGGCATATCACATGTCATACACACGTCATAATATCCTCTCTGCCTTGTAGCAATATATTATCGTCATTATCGCTTCATCACAAAGCAAATGTATATCTTAGAATGGTTCGCGTGGTCACACATCTAGGTAGCGTACAGACTCGGCTAGATCAATGCATGACATTTAACAACACACACAACAGACTCAACTCAATAGTGAAACGATCAGCCATCAATATCCAAACAAACTTAAAACGACCAAACAACAAAATAGCCAGGCATTGGAAGAGTTAGTCCTGCTTCCTGTCAAAGTCGTTTTCTTGCAGACTACATGCTGGGGTGGGGAGGGGGGGGGTCGGGGAGGTCGGGGTGGGTTCCCGGGTGGTTTACATCGGGGGAGGAGTGTTGTGGGGGTGGGGGCAGTTCGGGTGAAGGTCAATGGCAGGCTGCTGTGCGGGGGAAGAGGGTGGGGGGAGGGGGGAGAGTGGTCTATAACGTGTTGTGCGATCTATCTTATCCGCTGCAATGTGCTGTTCAATGCCTCTCGCTATGGAATCAACATCATCTGCATATACGTATATGACATATAGCAGCCCCCCCCCCTCCCCCCGCTCCACCCTTCCCGCTCACACGCTGTAAAAGCAATAGAAACTTACACATATACTTACATAACAAACTACATGCATCCTAAGTATACCATTGCTAGTTAGTCTCCTACCGCCCCGCCCCCCACTCACCTTCACCAGCACGGTCAGATCCACCCACCCACCCACCCACCTTGACGGTGCCATCCCACAAAAAGTATGACACCGCCCAAGCCGCCCCCCCCCCCCTTCACCTCGCGCACTCACCTAGCCCGTGCCTATGGGTGGCCATGGGCGGCATGTGGGACCAGGACTTGGTCTTGGGGTCGAAGCACTCCACGGTGTTCAGGGTCTTGAGGCCGTCCCTGCCGCCGACCACGTACAGCTTGTTGTCGACCACGGCCACCCCGAACTGCAGGCGGCGCCCGTTCATGTGGGCGATCTGCACCCACCCGTTGACCCGCAGGTCATACTTCTCAATGCTCGTCGCGCCTGGCCAACAGAGAACACAGTTTATAAAAATAAATGTCAGGCGCTAGATCGCTACACTTGTAACCCGCAGTGTCGTACTTCGTTTTCCCGCATTGAACCTTGTATTTATTTACTGTTCGTATTATTGGTGAACTGGAATGAAAGGCCTCGTGAAGAAAAACTGGGCCTCCAAAAGCTCCCGAGACAATATAAGATGGATGGAAAAACGAACAGGTTGTTGGCGTTTTGGGCCACTTTTGTGTACATTAAGGGGTAAGATATCTCCCAGGACAATGAAATGGAGTTTTGATGAAACGTGCCATTGATCCAGGTGCCGGGGAGCGAACCCATGATTAACAAATGAACTAGGAGGCCTGGGTCTCAACGAGAGTGGGCGAAGAAAGCGTTTTGAGGTTGACGGCGTACCACGCTACGATGGCGTACAGCAGGTGGCGCACACCAAACGACGTACACCAAACTGACGGCGTACACCAAACTGACGGCGTACACCAAACTGACGGCGTACACCAAACTGACGGCGTACACCAAACTGACGGCGTACACCACATTGATGGCGTACACCACCCTGATGGCGTACACCAAACTGAAGGCGTACACCAAACTGACGGCGTACACCAAACTGACGGCGTACACCGAACTGACGGCGTACACCAAACTGACGGCGTACACCAAACCGACGGCGTACACCACCCTGATGGCGTACACCAAACTGAAGGCGTACACCAAACTGACGGCGTACACCAAACTGACGGCGTACACCAAACTGACGGCGTACACCAAATTGACGGCGTACACCACACCGACGGCGTACACCAAACTGACGGCGTACACCAAACTGACGGCGTACACCACATTGATGGCGTACACCAAACTGACGGCGTACACCAAACTGACGGCGTACACCACACTGATGGCGTACACCAAACTGAAGGCGTATACCACACTGACGGCGTACAACAAACTGAAAGCGTACACCACACTGACGGCGTACACCAAACTGACAGCGTACACCACCCTGATGGCGTACACCACCCTGACGGCGTACACCACCCTGACGGCGTACACCGTACAACCCGTACCTTTAGTGGAGTCCATGCCGCCCACGGCGTACAGCATGCCGACTGTAGACTTGCGTGGCTTGGTGCGCGGGCTCTGGAGCGAGAGGCGCCGTTCCGGCAGTAAGTGGTACTTCATGGCCTCCATCACCAGCTCCTGACACTCGCGGTCATCCTTGAACATCGAGTTCGACTCCACGTGGTCCGCGATGAACTGCAGCGACAAGTGTTGACACCTGGTTGGTTAGTTGTATACTCAGGACGTTTTAACCACTTTTGATCATATCGCGTCAATGGGAGAAGGAAAGGAGAGTGGAGCCACGTACCCGGGGGTAACCCACTATTCTTTGCAAAGAAGTACATGGGATCTTTATCCTGCGACCACACAGACATGGCCACAGCGGGGCTCGAGCCACCGATCCACGTGCCGTTAGGCTGTCAGGTGACCAAATCACTCAATGCGAGCGCTCTAACCCACTGAGCTACCCGTTCGGCCCCGTGTTTACACGTGACACCCACTGGGACGTACCGCCCCGTGGCCCAGTGGGTAGCGCCTTGAGCTATTGCCCAATGTGCTCGGCGAGGTCAGTCCTATCAAGTTTCCCATGCGTGCTTGTACAAGATAGAGATTCTAGGTCACACGTCGAAAAGAGTAGGGGGTCAATCTCGGAGACATAGCTCCTTTCAAAATTGACCCTTCCCATTGTCATCAATGACCTACATAAAGTGTCCTATTTAAACCACCCAACCGTCTGGCTGCGATGAAGACTTGCCCAGGTACTTGAAATGGAAACTTCTCGATAAACGATAGACGCAATTAAAGTCACCGACAAACAACATGTTAATGAGATAAACAATTAACCAGAACATAACATTATCACAGGACAAGAGGACTTCCGTGACCGAAGTTAACACGTCACATTAACCATCTGGGCGACAATTTGATGACTATGACCATACAAAGCTTCTTTTTTTATTGTATCCATAACAGTACAAAATACAGGCAACGTTTCACAATACGGAGACTAACAGTAAGATTTTTTATTTCTTAAGTTTTGATCACACAAAATTAGCTACGATCGTACCTTACGGAGAGCCTACCCCCCCCCCCCCCCCCGCCCCCCTCCCCGGCCCTGGATATACATTATATTATAGACAGTTTACCTGGGGAGCGAGCAGCGGCAGCTTGACGTGGCCCAGTAGCTTGGCGAGGAGGGGTTTGCGGGTGGTCGCCTCGCTCTTGGTCCACAGCACCAGGGCGTGGACCATTATATTATAGACAGTTTACCTGGGGAGCGAGCAGCGGCAGCTTGACGTGGCCCAGTAGCTTGGCGAGGAGGGGTTTGCGGGTGGTCGCCTCGCTCTTGGCCCACAGCACCAGGGCGTGGACCATTATATTATAGACAGTTTACCTGGGGAGCGAGCAGCGGCAGCTTGACGTGGCCCAGTAGCTTGGCGAGGAGGGGTTTGCGGGTGGTCGCCTCGCTCTTGGTCCACAGCACCAGGGCGTGGACCATTATATTATAGACAGTTTACCTGGGGAGCGAGCAGCGGCAGCTTGACGTGGCCCAGTAGCTTGGCGAGGAGGGGTTTGCGGGTGGTCGCCTCGCTCTTGGCCCACAGCACCAGGGCGTGGACCATTATATTAGAGACAGTTTACCTGGGGAGCGAGCAGCGGCAGCTTGACGTGGCCCAGTAGCTTGGCGAGGAGGGGTTTGCGGGTGGTCGCCTCGCTCTTGGCCCACAGCACCAGGGCGTGGACCATTATATTATAGACAGTTTACCTGGGGAGCGAGCAGCGGCAGCTTGACGTGTCCCAGTAGCTTGGCGAGGAGGGGTTTGCGGGTGGTCGCCTCGCTCTTGGCCCACAGCACCAGGGCGTGGACCATTATATTATAGACAGTTTACCTGGGGAGCGAGCAGCGGCAGCTTGACGTGGCCCAGTAGCTTGGCGAGGAGGGGTTTGCGGGTGGTCGCCTCGCTCTTGGCCCACAGCACCAGGGCGTGGACCATTATATTATAGACAGTTTACCTGGGAGCGAGGAGCGGCAGCTTGACGTGGCCCAGTAGCTTGGCGAGGAGGGGTTTGCGGGTGGTCGCCTCGCTCTTGGCCCACAGCACCAGGGCGTGGAACAACGTCTCCTCGTTGGGGACGTTCAGCTCGTCGCTCGACATCAGCTTGCACACCTCGTCCGCCGGAAGTAACAGGTACTCCTGGTTCCGCATCACGTCCACAAAGTGTTCCTGGGTGAGGAGACAAGGTGGTGCATGTGGTATCTGGATCAATGGGGCGGGGCGGGGCGGGGCGGGGCGGGGCGGGGCGTGGGGGGGGGGGGAGACAAGGTCGTATAGTATCTGGATCAATGGGGCGGGGCGGGGCGGGGCGGGCGGGGGCAGGGGCGGGGGGAGGAGACAAGGTGGTGCATGTAGTATCTGGATCAATGGGGCGGGGCGGGGCGGGGCAGGGCGGGGCGGGGGCGGGACGGGACGGACGAGACAAGGTTGTATAGTATCTGGATCCACGGGCGGGGCGGGGGCGGGGGCGGAGACAGGGGCGGGGGGAGGAGACAAGGTGGTACACGTAGTATCGGGATCAATGGGGCGGGACCAGGGCGGTGGGGGGGGTGGGGGGGAGGGCGTGTCGGGGCAGAGCGGGGAGGATTCAAGGTGGCATAGTATCCGGATGAATGAGGAGGGGGGAAGATTCAACTGGTATCGTATCCGGATGAATGGGGAGGGGCAGGGCGGGGGCGGGGGCGGGGGCGGGGTGGGACGGGCGGAACGAGCAACGGAGCGGACACAAACTAATACAACACACAGAAATAAAACGACGATTAGCCAATCATTTCCATGATAGTTCAGTCGCAGAAGAGGTCTACAGCTTGGTTCATGTAGGTGAGGTCTGTGTTTATCAACAGGATACTGTGATATGGTGACGTTATGACGCAATGCGGCCCATCCTATGGTGAGTTACTAAATGTCACCCATGGGGTCGCTATGACGTTTGACGCGACTATCTCCATAATACTTCGCCATGAGACTTTGCAATGCAATCTATCGTTTTGCTATCTACGTAAGGACAGGCAAATAAAGATCAGGACTTTTAGAATAAATTTAGAATATTTTTTTTCTGATAGCAGTTTGAGCAATAAATATTCTTATCGCCGTTATGTAAGTCTTATCATAAAATACAACTTTTTTCTGTTTTCAGAGAAAAGTCAAAAGAGAACCGCGCCTCATGAGACTGGTCCAGGCAGCATCACGCAGAGCACTATCGGAACAGACCGGGGCCACCACATAGAAGCGGGGGGGGGGGGGTAGGGGGCTCTAGGGACTTCCTCCCTCCTTCACCCACTCACCAGACCAAAAGTGGTTAAAGCGTCCTGAATAACCAACCAACCAAAATCACCCACTCACCATGACGTAGTTGTTGGAGACCTTGTAGAGGTCGGAGCAGCCCTGGGCGTCGGCGAACTGTCGAATGCCGATGCAGTTGGAGGGGTGGAGCTGCTTCATGAGGAATCCGCAGCAGGCCTCCACCACCTCAGAGAGCTGGAGAAGACAGGCCGTGGACAGCAGACTCTCCACCGTCTCCTCGCGAAGCTCGATCTTACCTGGGTAGGGGGGAGAGAGAGAAGGGCAACACGTGAGCTATTTTACGGCCAGTATTGTGTACATGGAACATACGTTGAAACACACGTTGACATAAAAGCATTCGTGAAAAATGATTACAAAAATCTAATATATATGTACTCAGTAATATGTACCCATTATTTGACCAATTGTTTGTTCGTGTTAATTTTATTTAACACGCACATTAGGCGTATCATATGTGATGCGAAATATGCACGCGTTAAAATGAACATAAAGTGGTGTATATTTACATATATGCATCAAGATAAATAATTTAAGATTGACTGCAGGCAATAAAGCGCTCAATACGTACATATAGTACGCACACAGAATCAAATAGGATAATAGGATAATAGAAAGTACGCACACGATGCATGCGCAAATTACACATGTATCTTCTGTCAGCATTGCGTGGGGGGTGGGGGGGGTGTAGATAAAGAGCATACAGAAAACCACGCAACCTAACATACTTTTGTAAACAACCAACGATTGGCCACACGTGTCACTCAATATGGATGGCTATTTATAGAACTGGGACGCCACGTGCAACTCTTGGGGTCGACTTGCAAATATGACTTGAACTTTGGCACACTTTACCAACCAAAAGGGGGAAAGAAACTCAACAAACAAGACTAGTTTGAATTTGTCGACACGCCTCGGGAAAAAATATGATTTTTCCGGAGTCGTGTGACATTTTAGAGGCTAAAGCTGGTGAGAGGATGACGGCGCTGTGTCACTGAGCCAGCAGTATGTCGTTGAGACTCCTGGGAGAGACGTCGAGACCGATTTTTGTTATTTTGACAGGAGGGAACTTGAGATGCACAAGTAGACCGGGACCACCACATCAGCGTGAAGGAACGGGATGGACGTGCATGCAGAGTATTTTGAATGGGGAAATAAAAGAGTAAAAGTAAATTCAGACAAGCCAGAAATAGTGGACATTTTTTTTAGGTTTTATATACATTTATTGCCCGCAGAGAGCACGTCTTGTGCATACCAAGTGATTATTATATAAGATATTCATTCGAAGTTCATTTCTCATAGCACATAGATGCAACCCAATATATTGTCCGCAAATCAAGTTAAGTCCCACTTTTCGGTAGATTATCGTTCATTGTGGCAACTGTTCACCTCTACCGCACATCGCGCTATGGAGCAACACGTGTCACTGGTATAGCTAGATGACAGCTTCTTAATCTACCTATAACTATTGAAATGATCGACAGTGTGCACAATCATATATGACTTGAACATTTAACAGGGATCGGAATGCAATTGATAACAGTTTTGTTTCTTGCGGTTGGAAACCCTTTGAAAGTACTCCAAGTAAAAAGTGCCC
Source organism: Arenicola marina (assembly GCA_964019135.1). Classification (NCBI taxonomy): domain Eukaryota; kingdom Metazoa; phylum Annelida; class Polychaeta; family Arenicolidae; genus Arenicola; species Arenicola marina. Next base: position 15,259,147 of record OZ025260.1, on the reverse strand, counting down.
AGAACATTGAATTGATAGTTATTGTAATTGGACTAAGTCTGACCATCGTGTGTGTGGCAGACTTAACGAGTGTGACCTATTTTAAATAGGACTAAGTCTGTCTTTGTGGCACAGGTGACGACTGTTTAGTGGCTGTCGTTATAATGCCTTCGACGCGGCGTTCACGACTCAAAGCAGCTACCAGAGACCAAAGAGCCTAACGGCACGTGGATCGGTGGTTCGCGTCCCGCTGTGGCCACGCCTGTCTGGTCGCAGGATAAAGATCCCATGTCCTTCTTCGCAAAGAGTAGGGGGTTACCCCCCGGGGCATGGCTACACTCTCCCAGTGGTTGTAGGGTCCTGACTATATCAACACCGCCATAACTCACAGCCATCATAGGCTTTACTGAGATCACGCCATAAAGTCTGATACAATGGAGCAAACAAGTTGGGTCGGCAGTGAGGGTGGGGGAGGTGTGGCCGGTTTTGTGAACATAATGCGCAAATAAATCAACGCAATTCAAACAAATCCCCGCTAGGTGGCGGGCTGGATAAGCCAGGTCACATAGGGCGGGTCTCAACAGGTCGGAGAAAACAAGTGGATACGTCCCCAGAGCGCAGTTCATCTTAAAACATCCCACAACCGTCTGAGCGGCCACCGCTCTTCCCTCAGCCGTCGACACCCCCTCCTGTCGCCCCGAACCACCGAGCCGCCTCAAATGACCCAACCACCCCTACATCCCAACCCTTGTCCTTACCTTCAGTCAACTAGCCCACCATGGAAAACAGGCGGTCGGGTGGGGGGGGGGGGGGGGGTTGGCCATGGAAAACGGGCGGTGGCGGGGGGGGGGGGCTCACCATGGAAAATGGGCGGTGGTGGTGGTAGGGGGTGGGCTCACCATGAAGAACAGGCGGTTAGGACATGATTCAAAGGATGGGGTTAGGAATAACAACAACCACTACAACAGACAACAACAACAACAGAGACTGGCCTCCCGCGGGGACGGAACGCCATAGATCACCGTGACGTCACGTGATATCACGCGATGAGCCTCGGCCTGACAAAGAATGTGCCACTCCCACTGTCTCCCCACTCTATCCGCTGCCCCCAACCACCCGCTCCTCCCGCTCTATTCGCCGCCCCCATCCTCATGCCCATCCGTCCTCCTCTAGGCATGAGACGTTGGTAGTGGAGGGGGTGGGGAGAAGGGGGGGAGGGACGCTAGTGCTGGGGGGAGCGCTTTTTCGTAAAATTCAACGGCACAAGCGATAAATGGCGAGATTTATCTCCATGTCGCTGGCGGTATGGCGGGGTATCAATAGGAGGCTCTGTCCGTCCGGGTCTCCCCGCGCTACGGCCGTTACTATGGCGGGTTAGAGAGGCCAGACACACCCATTTGGGGGTGGGGGGGGGGGAGGGGAGGCCGTAGAGGGGTAGAGGGATAGAAGGAGGCGGGGAGAGAGGGAGGGTGGACAAAGGGTAAGGGGACGCCGTGGGACTGGGGTTGTTATGTAGACGGCGAGGTGGAAAGCTGCCGTTCGTGATCTAGACCCTGGCCGCTGGGCTAAGAGGTGTTATCGAGCGGGGGACTCGAGACGACGTTATGCTCGGCGCGGGCTCGGACGCAACTCACACAGAATGCGGTAATAATGGGCGAGATTTATAATTAGTCACGTTACATAGCCACGGGCATCACGCTGTAGCCATGGACGTCACGCTGCAGCCATGGGAGTCACGTTACATAGCCACGGGCATCACGCTGCAGCCATGGGAATCACGTTTCATAGCCATGTGCGTCACGATGTAATCACTATTTCCTTGTTACAGCCAAACAACCTTCCATAATGGGTCGGCTATTATCCCATTGAGCCGTAACGGTCTACCCTTGCTGAACACATTCCCTCAGTTCAGCCGGTCGCCGACCAACAAAAGTATGTCCACAGTGATTCGATAGGGGGGCGATTAACTAAGTTTCAGCCTATAATCAACCACGTCTTGGATATATCAACAAACTCAAAATTAAGTTACACCATTTCCTTTGTTGTATGGGCTGTGTAGGGCGGGGGGATAACGGAGCGCCGTTAATGAAGTCACAGACGAAACCTACGCCTGACTAATACAACTTTACTCCCTTTCCTATTTTAATGTCATATACGGCAGCGGTAAAGCAGACGAAGCGAGAGGAGCGGTGGCAGTCGGCTGTCCCGATTGGTCCTTTGGGTGGCCGCCATTCGATAAATAACATTTACTTGTATTGTTGGCTCAATCTGCGAAATGGACTCGCTATAGGGACAGCGAGGAGGGTGGGGGAGAGTGGGGAAGAGGGTGGACGGAGGGTGGATGGAGGGGGTGGCACAGTGAATGGGCGACTCGGGAAAGGGTGAACGAAGGAGGGCGGAAAGATAGTGAGTGGAAGGTTAGGAAGAGGGAGGGAGGGGACGGAATGGAGGGAGGAGGGAGGAGAAAGGAGGGGGAGGGGGGTTGGAAACGTGGGGAGATAGATATTTCTCCCTTGAGCGTCGAGCTCCATTTGCGGATCAGCCGACGGCCATCAAGATTCCCATCCAGAAAGGTCAACAGGAGCCGCTATCACCCTCAGTTCAACCAACCTCCCAGCTCCCCACCTTTCCCCCCTTCCCTCCTCTCGCCCACTCTGTCTGCCCGAGAGACAGAGAGAGCCAAAGATAGGGGTAGTCAGAGAGAGGAAGAGAGAGAGAGGAAGGAAAAATGGGGCAAGCAAAGAGATTAAGAAGGCGAGACAACATTGCCGTTCCCGGGGGTGCCGTGAAAGCCTGCCCCTCCCCCCCCCCCGACGTCCCTTACCCGGGCCCTGAACCGTCCCTCCAGGTTTCTTGGAGACGCGCCGCTAATTGAATTTTAATTTCGACAACGTCTCTCAGAAGCGTCTCCACGGTTCGGGAGGAAATAGGTCTGGGGACTAGGGGACAGAGGTGAACAGCGGGTGGAGGGGGTGACGGTGGAGGGCGGTGGAGGGCGGTGGGGGTGGGGTGGAGGAGGAGGAGGGGGCGGGGGCGGCGGCGGCGAGTAGGACCACCGGGGCCACCAAAGGGTGGGTTCCCCTTCCAGAAGTGGGTCTGGCAGAGAGGTCCGGGACGTGGGTCGTAACGACATGACGGGTGGCACACGTCTGGCCATCGTGCAGTATGGCAGTGGAGAAGCCTTGGTGGAGGTGATGGAGAGATTGACGGTGGTGGAGATTGCAGGCGCAGTGACGGAAAATCCGGCGCAGTGGTGGAGTATCCGGCGCAGTGGAGGAGAATCTACCAATCAAAATGGGCTCTGCCCCAGGAGGGCACGGATCCACCCACGTACGAGTTGGAGTGACGGTGACATGGCTTGACAGGATGTACGATGCCAAGATGAATATAAAGGCCATCACAACCCGCATAGATCTGTTAAGGCCATAAGCTTCCCATACCTGTGGGTGAAGGGCGGGTTGGGGTGAGGGTCGGGGTCGGGGAGAGAGATAAAGGGTTACCGTAGAAAGAGACAAAATATATTCGAGGTTCTGGGCGGATCAATTATTCAGGGTCGGCGGGGACAAAACGTGACCTTAGTGATGTCGATGAATGATTCATGGCTGAGACCGGAGGCCCACCTGCTGATATCTCTTCCGCTCCAGCCCTTCCCACACCTCCCCACCCACCCCGCTGGCGACCTGGGTCCGGGATTCTGTCGGCGGCCCAGCCTCTATCCCTTCCCGATCCATCCCCTTTACCTCAGTCACCACCCCTACCCCCCCGTCCTTCCCCCTTCAAACATGAGATCGCTTGCGAAACTCTCCTGCATAATGATGGGATCAGCCCCTGGTCACGGCACCAAAAACCTACGAGGTTCTTCCTCGAGACGAAATTTCCCTATGTCACCACGCCGACTATTATTTTGGGTGCTTTCCCCTGTCGTAACCAGTATCACTTATGTTCTGTCTCATTCATCATGGCGACCCCCTTTCCTTTTCTCCCCTGTTGTACTCGCCGAAGTCTCCCCACAGAGACCTAAACTCCATTACGTGTTCCAGAGAGCGCAAAATATACGCAGTCACACAACTTTCTACATATTTATAATGCCCAAAGCAGGTTAGTTTTGCCCCGAGATTTTGTTTGCCATCTTATTATCGCAGTGCCCCACAGGACCAGGGCCTAACGAGCAAAACCATTACGCACCTGCTGTTCGCTTAACCAGGAGTATTTTTGGGACAGAAAGAGTACGGGAAATGCTCCAAGACCTAGCGACGGGTCATCCACTGTGGTAAGCTCTACCCGTCACAGATTTACTCAATCATGCATAAGCAAATGTCGCGCAACAACTCACGTCTTACTTAAACCACAACGAGAGCTCCAAAGACGAACGGCTGCCCACCTACGGCCTGGAGGCACTACTTACTCAAATTTCTCAACCGTTAGTGCGGTCTGTAGTAAGAATAACTTGGTGTTTAGGGCACATTGTGAGCACCCATGGGCTGGCGCGGAGCATTGTAGAACCACGAGGTCATGCGCCACCCGCTATACCATTAGCAAAAATCGGGCTATACTTACGTGAAAGAGGACCTTTCAAATTGCGAAAATATCTTTCGCTCTACTGATCACAGAAGATGCAACAACGATTGTGACTGAAAAATCTTGGTGGCAGCACGTAGGCAGAATTTATAAACTCTGGCTGCCGGGCTACTCAAAAGTTTTGCTACTACATTACGCGCCTCGCCGATAATTTGAATGAATGTGGTTTTATGGCGCCGTAGCATGCCGCCATAGCGCGTCAGTTTATGTCGCTATGGAGGCCCTGCTCCACACACATGGTTTGTGGCCGGCGGTTCGTCGGCTGTTCGGGTTCAGGTTTTCAAGCCTAAATTCAATAGCGTGAGAGCGTAATGAACTGACGGGTAGATCACATTGTGACGGCAGCAATTGTATTTGTTCTCACAAAATTTCAGTTTAAGACACTGCTATAGTCGGGGACCCAGCATTTTCTTAGTATCGAGATTAGATTTGTGGTGAATTTTTATTTAATTCTCAGGTAAAAACCCATAGGCTGTTAATCTACATCGAATAAGAGATAAGGGAAAAACCAGTGCGAATAGAGTATTTTACCGCGAAATCAGCCGTTCACCAGTTCTGATGGGCAAAATTCGGACAAATATCTGATTTTGTCCCTCCTACATCTATATAACTAAGGCTAGGATGCCGCAAGCCATCTGACTCGTTAACACAAAGGATATCAACTCGTCTTTTAACCAATTTGAATTCCATATTGTTGCCAAATCTCGGGAAGCTGCGTTGGGTATATCAATCACGTGACGACTCTCCGTCCCCGCGAGAGGTCCAGCAGGGGTTGGGAGCCCGGAGTCCGAGCACTCAGCGGTCACGTGGCTTGTGTCTTATCGCCCGCTTCAGCCCCAGTGGTTTGCGGCGAGTCAGCCACGGGTGGTGGGGGTGGAGTGGGGTGGAGGGGGGTGGTGGGGGTGGAGGGGAGTGGAGGGGTGGCATGGGATGGCCCGATGGGGCGGTGCAGGTTGTGGAGGGGTAGAGGGAGGTAGAGGGAGGTGGAGTGGGGTGGAGGGGGGTGGAGGGGTGGCATGGGATGGCCCGATATGGTGGTGCAGGTGGTGGGGTGGTAGAGGGAGAGGGAGGGGTGGCACGGGATGGGGTGGCAAGGGTTGGATGGCCCGATGGCCCGTGGGGAGATAGATGGAATCAAAATCAGTAGGGTTTTCTTCGTAGGTGGTAGGGGATGGGGGGGGGGGGTAGAAGGGAGAGGGGAGAGGCGGGGGAAGGGACACCGGGTCTGGGTAAATCAAAGAGACACGCGTGCGATTGCCTGAGAGAAACCGGGGCCATACCGAGGGCGGGCCTGAGGGCCTGTGTGTCCGCAATATTGGATGGTGTGGAGGGGGGAAGGAGGTGGGGGGGGGGGGAGCAATGCGACAGGGACTGGGGCAGAGTTGGGCGTAATCTGACTGAGACAAATGGGAAATCAATGCCGGGGGGTTTGACCCCGCCGCCAACTGGGTGACACGTCCCGCTCCGGGACCCCCCAGAGACTTCCTCGGACCCATAGCCCGCCATCTGCTGGGGATGAGACTGTATCACCGTCCGCAAACCGCAACCCCTCCCCTCCACCCCCCCCCCACTCCCTCCGTCTCCCTCCGTCCCATCCCGAAACGCGATGGCTTCCTCATCTACTGATTGTGAAAGCGTCCTACCCCACCCCATCTGCCCCAGCAACCAACTCCAGAACCTCGACCCCATACCTCACCCACTGCCCCCAACAACCACCACCCCGCCTCCTTACCCCTATTCCCTGCCCCTCAGTGTTAGGCCAGTTCTGAACGGCATAAGCGAGGGATATACTTAAAGAGCCAGAGCCAGAGACTTCATGGGCAAGGAAAGCAAGGGTCGGAATGGTGCAAACTTCGGGGATGATGACGGTGAAGAAGGGGGCGGGGGGGGGGGGCTGTGTCAGTGGGAGACGCCGGGAAGATTTGTTTTTCACCATGTGAGGGGGTGGGGGGGGGGGGGGGTATGGAGAAAAGTGACGAAGCAGCGATGGGGAGTTTAAATCGCGACCTGAAATCAAGGTCAAGGCCACAGTGAGAAGCTACTATACCATAGAGACAAACCCATACCCCCTCCCACCCCCCATTAGATGGACTATTGCTAAATCTTATAGCCACATTCACCAGTTTTACCCGAACTCTTTCCAAAAGAGATCACTAATGATCATAGCTCTTACCACGTTCGTGCCAAACATATCTCCAAAAGATCATATTCGCAGACAATCCCACGCCCCTTGCAAAAGAAATGGAAGTTTCTTTGCAGCCAGTTTAACATCACCGAAAGAATTCGGGTTTTCGCATGGGATCGCCACGTGATGTGACGAGGTTTGCCACTCGAGAACAGGACTTGACCACACCTAAGAACGACCTAATCAGGACTTAGGTACGGCCAGACGCGGTAAAAGGTGGCCCAACGTATTTCATTCCCATGGCAACCCAAGGAGGAGAATTGAACCTGAAGCGAAAGTGGCTGTTGACCAGTGAGAGAGAAGTGGCGGGGTGATTGGGTGTGACGCGTAGACCAGAGAAGTCCCACATTGTGGAGGAAGTGCTAACAGGGAGCGACCTCGAGCGAGGTCAATAAAGTATGTGGAAGGCGGGGGGGTGGGGGGGTACACCTGGCCATTTGGCGTTTTACAGCGCAGGTTTGCATGGCGGATTGGAGGGGGGGGGGCATCCCAGGACGGCTGTATATAACGATTTTTTCTTCCTTGTTGTGTTGTGTTGGGGTGTAAGTGGGGGGGGGGGGGGCGGGCGGGGGGAATTGTGAGACATTAAAACGTCATAATCGGTCGATGTGATGTTGATGCTGATGTTGACAACAGGAAGACCGTCGTCATGGTGACGCATCTCCCGCTTTATTTATTTACCCCGTTTTCCATGAAACCGTTCAAACGTATTTGTTGTGGGGATAAGCAGCGGGGATGAAGTCAATACTGTTATGTTTCCCTCTCGATACATGAATCATGGATATTTCATCCATGCTTGCACGTGACGGCCAACGTAATTTGTCGCGCTCACCATTGAGAAGAAAACATCTGCAGATAAAACCCAAAGCAAGCAGCAGTCCTGCATGTTTGGAGATCGAAATCAGATCAAACGAGTCTGGGTGTGCCTCCTACCCCTTGAACACGTCGAACGGGGAGGAGTACTATCGCGGTCATTAAAACTGTCACGGTAGAGCAAAAACTCGCGCTAATGCTCACTATCAATGACTTTATTCCGCCCCGATGACCCATCAGACATTTCTGGACAACTTCCGAATCTTAGATATCGTTATTCTGCCCGATAAATGACGCCCCCCCCACCCCCCACCCCTACATACCCCCACATCCCCATAGACACACGCCAGTCCTGTGATCTCTCTCGAGACAAAAAAAAAAAGGCAATTTTTTTTGCAAAGCCTAGGCACAAAAAATCGTCGCATCAATCACACGTGACCGTTGCAATCCAACTGCAGAGGGCGCTACGCAGTTTACCCCCCCCCCCCCCCTCTCCATCCCCCACCCCTCAAACAACACAGGCTTTGTCCTCGCTACAGGAAGTCAAGCGCCGGAAATTGGAATGCCACTTTCTCGTTTGCCCATTTTTTTCCCCGTCCAGCGCGTTTGGTAGGACCCCAATTAGTGGCGACCGATTTATTGTTATCCCCACGTCTGGCCTGTGATGTCGGGGACGAGGCGAGGTGGGGAGGAAGCGACGCGGGGACGAAGCGACGCGGGGACGAAGCGAGACGGGGACGAAGCGACGCGGGGACGAAGCGAGGCGGGCACGAAGCGACGCGGGGACGAAGCGACGCGGGGACGAAGCGAGGCGGGCACGAAGCGACGCGAGGACGAAGCACAAATCCCTGCGATGGGCCAGCATGGGTGACCAACACAGAAGGTCCCGTATGTGGACATGTAAGCACATTGCCTACACAGCACATGGGCCACTCATTGTGACGTCATGCCTTGTGACGTCATGTCTCACGACAGAACGCAAATCGATTTAGTGAATCAAAGGGCAAGCCTGGTTTGAAATCACCACCGCACTAGTAACATTGGCACGAGTTGTGGCGGGCGAATGTGGCTATTGAAACGAACCACCATCCATCACAAAAGTAAAAGACCACTAAAGAATGCAAAAGATTGATGAAAAATGTACCACAAAATGGCAACCAAACTGTCCAAAAGACGGCGTCGGGGACAGACAGTTCATGTAGATAGATGATCAATCATTGCTCATACAAAAATAAGGACGATTTGCATATGCCATGAGCACGACCAACGATCGATACCCCCTACCCCCCCCCCCCCCACCCCACCTGTCTATTCCTAGACCCACCCTTTACCCAGAGGGCCTGGTCTCTACATCACAAGATACGAGCATCATGTCCGTCACACACAGTCCCCGGGGTTTACCCCCCGAAGCCCCCCAGGGTTAACCCCCCCCCCCCCCCATTAAGCCACCCAATGTACGGGTGAATCACTGTTCTGGCTGTGGTTGGGCAAATTACAAAACGTTCGAAACTGAACGTCCCCTCTCCCCGTGAGAGATGAGATCAACCAAGGCGAGATGAATGAATTAATCAATGGCTACCAATACCCATATTATATAGTCCATTTCTCTGTTAGGAACAACCAAGCAGTGGCTATCAGTATATAGCTCAGCTCCCTGTGGACAAGACAGAGAGAGGGATCCAAGCAATAGCTACCTGTACCTTGCCCATCTCTCCAAGGCGGCAATTGGCACAACATTGGCACAATACTTCTCCGGGTGTGGCGGCGAAGCCTACAGTCGCAGATGCCCGCCCCCACGAGGGTTGAGGGAACGCAGGCTTACCGGCAGACGCCCCCCCCCCCGCCCTCCAGGGACAAACTGAGATGCGGGCATCGTACATCCCCCAAAGTCCTCCAGGCAACAACACAAAAAGACCCGGACATAATGTTATACTGTCCTCCACCCGCCCCCCTAAAAAAAAACACTTCCAGATTCAGTTGCCAGAAACATTGAGTAGATGGCTTGGTTGCGAACCCCTGCGGTGGCTGCAGCGGCCCCCAGGGGGAGAACCCCATCTTGCTCACCCCCCCCCCCCCCCACACCTCCTAACCGCCTGCCGCCACCGCCAGCCCATGGGCGAGGCAGAGCTATGTAACTAATCCATCTCCTTTATAAAGTACAGACGCCGTCGCGTTGTGGAGGAAATGACGAATTATATTGTCCGGCGAAACAGATAGGGATGATAGATGACAAGGGGGAGAGAGGTTAGACCAGGGTCCATATCACTATTCATCCATCCGGCTTTTTTCACTGCTTATTCCCATCTCACTGCCAACAATCCCGCCTCCCCCAGTAGTACCACTATCACCATCACCACCCACCACCCCTCCCTCCCTCCCTGTCGTTGCCATAGCGTCTAGGGAGGATAAAGCACGCCATTTGGCCGGAGATCCCCAGTGCAAGTGAGTGTGTAGTTTGTCCAGCAGGTTCCACCCACAGCCTGGGTGGATACAGTGAAAACCTGTTCACGGCCACGCCCATGAGAAGGTTCCTTAACCTCTATATAATAATGGAACGTTCCATTGCTTCCACACATACCACGCAGGGCATATTATGGAATTCCAGAATTTTGTTCCCCTTAAAGTCCATCTCTTATGTCTTATGTTACTTTGCATATATTTGATCCATTTGCACTATATTAACGAAATTCCATACGCACTGAATTTATTCGCCATGAATATTAACAATATTAGGTATTTTATCACATACCTACCCAAAAAAGTAGAAGATAGACAAGGGCAATTTTTTCATTGATTCGTGACGTCACAAGATGAACCGGTTTTGTTGCGCAATATGGTAAACGCGTCTTTGAGCATGGCGTCTATAGGATGGTCAGCGTCCTTCCGCATCGATCGGGATGCAGCGATCCGCGCACGATTATTTGGAATTAATGATAGTGAGGGTGAGAAAGAAGAAGTGGAGGATTCAGGCAACCGGAGCATGTATTCTGCCGCCGTGCATATCGCTTCGAGCCACCTCGAATGAAGACAGATTGCTAAGCCTAAGTGACTGTAAACGTTGAAAACCTCGAAACGCCCTACGCAAAACAGTATTTTCGGAAGAAGTGCGAACGCTTCATTCATAAAAAGTGAGGCTTATTATATCATGAGATCTAGATCAAAAACCTGCAAATATGTCTTGTAATCATATACAGTATTAATTCGGCGACCAGCAGACACATTTGTGAAAAGCTACTTAGTTGTTTGTCCCAACCGGACACCATAACGTTCGGGTGTCCACAAGTATTACTATAAAAAGTACGCGATGAATAGCAATACCAGATGTGCGCTGCGTATTTTTTATGCTATGCCGATAAATGTCGCCCTGCCTCCCTTCTGTCAAGTTCTGGTGTGCATGAACAACTTCTTTTAGTACATACATTTCATTTAATCCTGGATCTAGATTCTATGTCTACGATTCGACGGACATCCCCGCAACGGACCTCCACTACTGTAGACTAGCCCACCCTTTTCATTTTTGGGAAGAAACGTAGGCTGTCAACACTCTGGCAGTGGCAGTGGCCACTGCAGCTGTCAGTGTCAGTGTCACGAATGTTGCGCTAACCAACATTCACACACCTCTAATGTAATTGATCTAGGTCTATCTACATCTACATGTGGCAAATATTCATCATGAGTTAATGTTAATTGAATTAAACATCTGAGTTAGAGCTTCCCTGCCGCACGTAGGCTACATTCAAACACCGCGGGCAGTCGAAGCGAGCGAGTCTCACTCAAACCGGTTCATCTTGTGACGTCACAAATCTCTACTCTGGGTGGGGGTTTGGAAATGGATCGTTCGCTGCTTGAGTTTATTTTGGTGACTTTAGATATTAATATTTATGGCATAAGAGACATTGTAAAATAGATGCATCTGATAAATGGCTTTAGTAACCACTGAGAAATGTATATTTGAAAGTGGTTTAAAAACAAATACCCCCCCAAGAGATGGACTTTAAATGTGGCAAAAGAGTTCGGTTTCTAACATCACACAGGCCCTGTATACACCGCCACATATGCTATAATATACACGAATTAAAAGAGCCTGGCTACCACAGAGCTTTAATTTATATGAATCGTTGAAATATCATCCATGGTAGATGAAATAAAGCAAATCTGGCTGACCAAACAAAGCAAATCTGGCTGACCAATCAAAGCAAATCTGGCTGACTAAACAAAGCAAAACCTGGTTGACCAAACAAGGCCAAAATAGCATGCAAAACAACGTAATTGTCGATGATCGATGCAAATCTAGCTGAACAAGCGGCAAACCATACTGACCTCACAAGGCAAACCAGGCTGACCTCACAAGGCAAACCATGCTGACCTCACAAGGCAAACCATGCTGACCACACAAGGCAAACCAGGCTGACCTCACAAGGCAAACCATGCTGACCATACAAGGCAAACCATGCTGACCACACAAGGCAAACCATGCTGACCACACAAGGCAAACCATGCTGACCACACAAGGCAAACCATGCTGACCATACAAGGCAAACCATGCTGACCACACAAGGCAAACCTGGCTGACCATACAAGGCAAACCATGCTGACCACACAAGGCAAACCATGCTGACCACACAAGGCAAACCATGGACCATACAAGGTAAACCATGCTGACCTCACAAGGCAAACCATGGACCTCACAAGGCAAACCATGGACCACACAAGGCAAACCAGGCTGACCACACAAGGCAAACCATGCTGACCACACAAGGCAAACCAGGCTGACCACACAAGGCAAACCATGCTGACCACACAAGGCAAACCAGGCTGACCACACAAGGCAAACCTGGCTGACCTCACAAGGCAAACCAGGCTGACCACACAAGGCAAACCATGGACCATACAAGGCAAACCATGCTGACCTCACAAGGAAAACCATGCTGACCACACAAGGCAAACCATGCTGACCTCACAAGGCAAACCATGGACCACACAAGCCAAACCAGGCTGACCACACAAGGCAAACCATGCTGACCACACAAGGCAAACCATGCTGACCTCACAAGGCAAACCACGGACCACAAGGCAAACCAGGCTGACCACACAAGGCAAACCATGCTGACCACACAAGGCAAACCATGCTGACCTCACAAGGCAAACCATGGACCACACAAGGCAAACCAGGCTGACCACACAAGGCAAACCATGCTGACCATACAAGGCAAACCAGGCTGACCACACAAGGCAAACCATGCTGACCACACAAGGCAAACCATGCTGACCACACATGGCAAACCATGCTGACCTCACAAGGCAAACCATGGACCACACAAGGCAAACCATGGACCGCACAAGGCAAACCAGGCTGACCACACAAGGCAAACCATGCTGACCACACAAGGCAAACCATGCTGACCACACAAGGCAAACCATGCTGACCTCACAAGGCAAACCATGCTGACCTCACAAGGCAAACCATGCTGACCTCACAAGGCAAACCAGGCTGACCTCACAAGGCAAACCAGGCTGACCTCACAAGGCAAACCATGCTGACCACACAAGGCAAACCAGGCTGACCACACAAGGCAAACCATGCTGACCTCACAAGGCAAACCATGCTGACCTCACAAGGCAAACCATGCTGACCACACAAGGCAAACCAGGCTGACCTCACAAGGCAAACCATGCTGACCTCACAAGGCAAACCATGCTGACCACACAAGGCAAACCATGCTGACCTCACAAGGCAAACCATGCTAACCACACAAGGCAAACCAGGCTGACCACACAAGGCAAACCAGGCTGACCTCACAAGGCAAACCCTGCTGACCACACAAGGCAAACCATGCTGACCACACAAGGCAAACCCTGCTGACCTCACAAGGCAAACCATGCTGACCACACATGGCAAACCAGGCTGACCACACAAGGCAAACCATGGACCACACAAGGCAAACCATGCTGACCACACAAGGCAAACCAGGCTGACCACACAAGGCAAACCATGCTGACCACACAAAGCAAACCAGGCTGACCACACAATGCAAACCAGGCTGACCTCACAAGGCAAACCAGGCTTACCACACAAGGCAAACCAGGCTGACCACATAAGGCAAACCATGCTGACCACACAAAGCAAACCAGGCTGACCACACAAGGCAAACCAGGCTGACCTCACATGGCAAACAAGGCTGACCTCACAAGGCAAACCATGCTGACCACACATGGCAAACCATGCTGACCTCACAAGGCAAACCATGCTGACCACACAAGGCAAACCTTGCTGACCACACAAGGCAAACCAGGCTGACCACACAAGGCAAACCAGGCTGACCACACAAGGCAAACCAGGCTGACCTCACAAGGCAAACCAGGCTGACCTCACAAGACCGACCAATTGCAAGTAAGGCAGTCACTAGATTGACCACACATGGCCATGTGGGCTGCGGGGCAATAAACCGGTGGTGGGACAATGATAAGGGCGTAAGGTCATGGGTCACAGGACAATGATAAGGGCGTAATGTCAGGGGTCACTGGACAATGATAAGGGCGTAAGGTCAGGAGTCACGGGACAATGATAAGGGCGTAAGGTCATGGGTCACTAGACAATGATAAGGGCGTAAGGTCAGGGGTCACTGGACAATGATAAGGGCGTAAGGTCAGGGGTCACTGGACAATGATAAGGGCGTAAGGTCATGGGTCACAGGACAATGATAAGGGCGTAAGGTCATGGGTCACAGGACAATGATAAGGGCGTAATGTCAGGGGTCACGGGACAATGATAAGGGCGTAAGGTCATGGGTCACTGGACAATGATAAGGGCGTAAGGTCAGGGGTCACTGGACAATGATAAGGGCGTAAGGTCAGGAGTCACGGGACAATGATAAGGGCGTAAGGTCATGGGTCACTAGACAATGATAAGGGCGTAAGGTCAGGGGTCACTGGACAATGATAAGGGCGTATGGTCAGGGGTCACGGGACAATGATAAGGGCGTAAGGTCAGGAGTCACGGGACAATGATAAGGGTGTAAGGTCAGGGGTCACTGGACAATGATAAGGGCGTAAGGTCAGGAGTCACGGGACAATGATAAGGGCGTAAGGCCATGGGTCACTGGACAATGATAAGGGCGTAAGGTCAGGAGTCACGGGACAATGATAAGGGCGTAAGGTCATAGGTCACTAGACAATGATAAGGGCGTAAGGTCAGGGGTCACGGAATAATGATAAGGGCGTAAGGTCAGGAGTCACGGGACAATGATAAGGGCGTAAGGTCAGGGGTCACTAGACAATGATAAGGGCGTAAGGTCAGGAGTCACGGGACAATGATAAGGGCGTAAGGTCATGGGTCACTGGACAATGATAAGGGCGTAAGGTCAGGGGTCACTGGACAATGATAAGGGCGTAAGGTCAGGAGTCACGGGACAATGATAAGGGCGTAAGGTCATGGGTCACTGGACAATGATAAGGGCGTAAGGTCAGGCTTCACTGGACAATGATAAGGGCGTAAGGTCATGGGTCACTGGACAATGATAAGAGCGTAAGGTCAGGGTTCACTAGACAATGATAAGGGCGTAAGGTCAGGGGTCACTGGACAATGATAAGGGCGTAAGGTCAGGGGTCACGGGACAATGATAAGGGCGTAAGGTCAGGAGTCACGGGACAATGATAAGGGCGTAAGGTCATGGGTCACTAGACAATGATAAGGGCGTAAGGTCAGGAGTCACTAGACAATGATAAGGGCGTAAGGTCAGGGGTCACGGGACAATGATAAGGGCGTGAGGTCAGAGGTCACGTCGGCGTTGCCATTTTGTATGCCGGGGAGACGAGAAGCGGAAACCCGTCAGATAGATACATATCAGGGTGCCATCACCAAAATGAAACCCCATTACCAGATTTACAGATGGCTTGGCTGGTGGACAGGGTAGTTGGCGGGCTCGCTGCGGGCTCGCTGTGGGCTGGCTGCGGGCTCGCTGTGGGCTGGCTGGCTGGCTGACGGCAAGCATGTGCAAGAGGAAGTGTCAAACAGCGCTCGCTCGGCAGCAGCAGTTAGATCGTCATAAATGTAATGGCATCTGATCTTGGGTCGGAATGGGAATGTGGAA
>OZ025260.1:15215792-15243302 GCA_964019135.1 Arenicola marina | reverse complement strand
AACGTTCGAAACTGAACGTCCCCTCTCCCCGTGAGAGAAGAGATCAACCAAGGCGAGATGAATGAATTAATCAATGGCTACCAATATCCATATTATATAGTCCATTTCTCTGTTAGGAACAACCAAGCAGTGGCTATCAGTATATAGCTCAGCTCCCTGTGGACAAGACAGAGAAAGGGATCCAAGCAATGGCTACCTGTACCTTGCCCATCTCTCCAAGGCGGCAATTGGCACAACATTGGCACAATACTTCTCCTGGTGTGGCGGCGAAGCCTACAGTCGCAGATGCCCGCCCCCACGAGGGTTGAGGGAACGCAGGCTTACCGGCAGACGTCCTCCCCCCACCCGCCCTCCAGGGACAAACTGAGATGCGGGCATCGTACATCCCCCAAAGTCCTCCAGGCAACAACACAAAAAGACCCGGACATAATGTTATACTGTCCTCTCCCCGCCCCCTTAAAAAAACACACTTCCAGATTCAGTTGCCAGAAACATTGAGTAGATGGCTTGGTTGCGAACCCCTGCGGTGGCTGCAGCGGCCCCCAGGGGAAGAACCCCATCCTGCTCACCCCCGCCCCCCCCCCCCCCCACACCTCCTAACCGCCTGCCGCCACCGCCAGCCCACGGGCGAGGCAGAGCTATGTAACTAATCCATCTCCTTTATAAAGTACAGACGCCGTCGCGTTGTGGAGGAAATGACGAATTATATTGTCCGGCGAAACAGATAGGGATGATAGATGACAAGGGGGAGAGAGGTTAGACCAGGGTCCATATCACTATTCATCCATCCGGCTTTTTTCACTGCTTATTCCCATCTCACTGCCAACAATCCCGCCTCCCCCAGTAGTACCACTATCACCATCACCACCCACCACCCCTCCCTCCCTCCCTGTCGTTGCCATAGCGTCTAGGGAGGATAAAGCACGCCATTTGGCCGGAGATCCCCAGTGCAAGTGAGTGTATAGTTTGTCCAGCAGGTTCCACCCACAGCCTGGGTGGATACAGTGAAAACCTGTTCACGGCCACGCCCACGAGAAGGTTCCTTAACCTCTATATAATAATGGGACGTTCCATTGCTTCCACACATACCACGCAGGGCATATTCTGGAATTCCAGAATTTTGTTCCCCTTAAATGTGGCAAAAGAGTTCGGTTTCTAACATCACACAGGCCCTGTATACACCGCCACATATGCTATAATATACACGAATTAAAAGAGCCTGGCTACCACAGAGCTTTAATTTATATGAATCGTTGAAATATCATCCATGGTAGATGAAATAAAGCAAATCTGGCTGACTAAACAAAGTACATCTGGCTGACCAAACAAAGCAAATCTGGCTGACCAATCAAAGCAAATCTGGCTGACTAAACAAAGCAAAACCTGGCTGATCAAGTAAGATAAAATCTGATTGACCAAACAAGGCCAAAATAGCATGCAAAACAACGTAATTGTCGATGATCGATGCAAATCTAGCTGAACAAGCGGCAAACCATGCTGACCTCACAAGGCAAACCATGCTGACCTCACAAGGCAAACCATGCTGACCACACAAGGCAAACCAGGCTGACCTCACAAGGCAAACCATGCTGACCATACAAGGCAAACCATGCTGACCACACAAGGCAAACCATGCTGACCACACAAGGCAAACCATGCTGACCATACAAGGCAAACCATGCTGACCACACAAGGCAAACCTGGCTGACCATACAAGGCAAACCATGCTGACCACACAAGGCAAACCATGCTGACCACACAAGGCAAACCATGCTGACCACACAAGGCAAACCATGGACCATACAAGGTAAACCATGCTGACCTCACAAGGCAAACCATGGACCTCAGAAGGCAAACCATGGACCACACAAGGCAAACCAGGCTGGCCACACAAAGCAAACCATGCTGACCACACAAGGCAAACCAGGCTGACCACACAAGGCAAACCTGGCTGACCTCACAAGGCAAACCAGGCTGACCACACAAGGCAAACCATGGACCATACAAGGCAAACCATGCTGACCTCACAAGGCAAACCATGGACCTCACAAGGCAAACCATGGACCACACAAGGCAAACCAGGCTGACCACACAAGGCAAACCATGCTGACCACACAAGGCAAACCAGGCTGACCTCACAAGGCAAACCAGGCTGACCACACAAGGCAAACCAGGCTGACCACACAAGGCAAACCATGCTGACCACACAAAGCAAACCAGGCTGACCACACAAGGCAAACCAGGCTGACCTCACATGGCAAACAATGCTGACCTCACAAGGAAAACCATGCTGACCACACAAGGCAAACCATGCTGACCTCACAAGGCAAACCATGCTGACCACACAAGGCAAACCTTGCTGACCACACAAGGCAAACCAGGCTGACCACACAAGGCAAACCAGGCTGACCTCACAAGGCAAATCAGGCTGACCACACAAGGCAAACCAGGCTGACCTCACAAGGCAAACCAGGCTGACCTCACAAGACCGACCAAGTGCAAGTAAGGCAGTCACTAGATTGACCACACATGGCCATGTGGGCTGCGGGGCAATAAACGGTGGTGGGACAATGATAAGGGCGTAAGGTCATGGGTCACTAGACAATGATAAGGGCGTAAGGTCAGGAGTCACGGGACAATGATAAGGGCGTAAGGTCATGGGTCACTGGACAATGATAAGGGCGTAAGGTCAGGAGTCACGGGACAATGCTAAGGGCGTAAGGTCATGGGTCACTGGACAATGATAAGGGCGTAAGGTCAGGGGTCACTGGACAATGATAAGGGCGTAAGGTCAGGAGTCACGGGACAATGATAAGGGCGTAAGGTCATGGGTCACTAGACAATGATAAGGGCGTAAGGTCAGGGGTCACTGGACAATGATAAGGGCGTAAGGTCAGGGGTCACGGGACAATGATAAGGGCGTAAGGTCAGGAGTCACGGGACAATGATAAGGGCGTAAGGTCAGGGGTGACTGGACAATGATAAGGGCGTAAGGTCAGGGGTCACTGGACAATGATAAGGGCGTAAGGTCAGGAGTCACGGGACAATGATACTGGCGTAAGGCCATGGGTCACTGGACAATGATAAGGGCGTAAGGTCAGGAGTCACGGGACAATGATAAGGGCGTAAGGTCATGGGTCACTAGAAAATGATAAGGGCGTAAGGTCAGGGGTCACGGAATAATGATAAGGGCGTAAGGTCAGGAGTCACGGGACAATGATAAGGGCGTAAGGTCATGGGTCACTAGACAATGATAAGGGCGTAAGGTCAGGAGTCACGGGACAATGATAAGGGCGTAAGGTCATGGGTCACTGGACAATGATAAGGGCGTAAGGTCAGGGGTCACTGGACAATGATAAGGGCGTAAGGTCAGGAGTCACGGGACAATGATAAGGGCGTAAGGTCATGGGTCACTGGACAATGATAAGGGCGTAAGGTCAGGGGTCACGGGACAATGATAAGGGCGTAAGGTCAGGGGTCACGGGATAATGATAAGGGCGTAAGGTCAGGGGTCACTGGACAATGATAAGGGCGTAAGGTCAGGGGTCACTAGACAATGATAAGGGCGTAAGGTCAGGGGTCACGGGACAATGATAAGGGCGTGAGGTCAGAGGTCACGTCGGCGTTGCCATTTTGTATGCCGGGGAGACGAGAAGCGGAATCCCCGTCAGATAGATACATATCAGGGTGCCATCACCAAAATGAAACCCCATTAACAGATTTACAGATGGCTTGGCTGGTGGACAAGGAAGTTGGCGGGCTCGCTGCGGGCTCGCTGTGGGCTCGCTGCGGGCTGGCTGCGGGCTCGCTGCGGGCTCGCTGCGGGCTCGCTGTGGGCTGGCTGGCTGGCTGACGGCAAGCATGTGCAAGAGGAAGTGTCAAACAGCGCTCGCTCGGCAGCAGCAGTTAGATCGTCATAAATGTAATGGCATCTGATCTTGGGTCGGAATGGGAATGTGGAATGGGAGTAATCAGCGACGGAATGGGTGGAGGTGGGGGAGGGGGGGGGGGCGTTTGTGGGGGGGGGGGGGAATCCACCAGGGTTCGGGGAGGGGGATCAGGGTAGAGATCCAGGGGGTCGCGGGTGGGGGGATCAGTTGTTCTCAGTGTCATGGCGGAGGGGGAGAGGAAGGATGAAGCGGGGGTTTGCGAATCAATGGGTCAAGGGCGAAGACGAGTTGTGGGAAGTGGAAAAGGGGAAGGAACTGGGTGGCGTTGGTGGAGGGGAGGGCGGGGGGGGGGGGGGTTGAGGTTAAGATATAGCGCTACCAGTGGCGGGGGAGGGGGCATGGGTCGGAAGTTGGGTTGTGGAATCGCCAGGGGGGAGGGGGGTTAATGGTCATTTGCCCCAGTCAATCAGAGCCGTTTTGCGCCCGGTCGCTGAATGCCTCGTGCCGTCTCTCGTCATGACGCCGGTCAGTGATAACAGTGGTTTATTGACATGACCGTCAGACCTAATGCGGTCCAATGCAATCACGGGGCCAGGCGCCGTGACTGGCGAGGCGGACCCCATCACTGGCGAGGCGGACGCCATCATTGCCGAGGTAGACGCCATCACTGGCGAGGGGGACGCCATCACTGGCGAGTGGGACGCCATCACTGGCGAGTGGGACGCCATCACTGGCGAGGGGGATGCCATCACTGGCGAGGGGGACGCCATCACTGGCGAGGGGGACGCCATCACTGGCGAGGGGGACGCCATCACTGGCGAGGGGGACGCCATCACTGGCGAAGGGGACGCCATCACTGGCGAAGGGGACGCCATCACTGGCGAGGGGGACGCCATCACTAGCGAGGGGGACGCCATCACTAGCGAGGGGGACGCCATCACTAGCGAGGGGGACGCCATCACTAGCGAGGGGGACGCCATCACTGGCGAGGGGGACGCCATCACTGGCGAGGGGGACGCCATCACTGGCGAGGGGGACGCCATCACTGGCGATGGGGACGCCATCACTGGCTAGGGGGACGCCATCACTGGCGAGGGGGACGCCATCACTGGCGAGGGGGACGCCATCACAGGCGAGGGGGACGCCATCACAGGCGAGGGGGACGCCATCACTGGCGAGGGGGACGCCATCACTGGCGAGGGGGACGCCATCACTAGCGAGGGGGACGCCATCACTGGCGAGGGGGACGCCATCACTGGCGAGGGGGACGCCATCACTGGCGAGGGGGACGCCATCACTGGCGATGGGGACGCCATCACTGGCTAGGGGGACGCCATCACTGGCGAGGGGGACGCCATCACTGGCGAGGGGGACGCCATCACAGGCGAGGGGGACGCCATCACAGGCGAGGGGGACGCCATCATTGGCGAGGGGGACGCCATCACTGGCGAGGCGGACGCCATCACTGGACGGATGTCTGTGGACGGACAGCAGCGCTGCTGGGGTCACCATCAGTACTGCTGGGGACACCATTAGCACTGCTATGCCTGCACCCACATTGACAATGGTCCAGGTAGGAAAGGAATCGCAGTTTCACTCTACGCAATTCCCACTTGCCAGGGATGGAGGTAAGCTACATGTTAAACCCGGGATTCTTAAAGAGCACTAAAACCCTGACTTTTTCCCCTATTAAAGGGTGGGAAGCCCAAGAGCTACAGGACCGGGGTCAGGGTGCAAGCAGCACGCCGGGAGATAAGCCAGATAAGCTCGGCGGTAGGCGGAGCGCCCGGAACGCCAACCCTGGACCGGGAATCAATCTCTGGCGCCACCACGACGTCCGGATCAGCCTCCAACCCCCACCACCCCCCTCCCCCAGCAGGGCCAACCTGGACTCAAATCAAGTAGAGCCGCGTAGTCGGCACGTTCCGGATCAACCGGCATGTAGCGCCGGAGAGAGGTTGGTTCCGGATCCAGGGACGTGCGATACCGGCGGGCGCCCGGGGATTGTACTCCGTCTCTCTCTCTCGTTCTCCCCTCCACCCTCTCACCTCCCCTCTCCATCTCTCTCTCTCTCTCTCTCTGCCTATCTGCCTCCCCCTTCTCCATCGCTCTCTCCCTCTACTCTGGCTGTGAGGCATAACGAAGTAAGAGGCCGAAATTGCCTTCCGGTAGTTCATCAAATCCGTCTCTCTCTCTCTCGCTCTCTCTCTCTCTGCCTTGAAGAAGAAAGAAGTTACAGGCTGAGATTGCCTTCCAGTAGTCCATCCCATCCCATGGATGAGCACCTTGCTTCTGATTATCTCCAGCTACCAGGATACCTCCCAGGTTATGTACGGGCCCAGGGTTCAGGCTAATTGCGACGCAACCTTTGTAGTAACAAGTCATAATACATACACACCTGATTGCAGGGGCGAAAGCTATACGAGGGCCAAGTTCTCTCTATCTATATCTATATGAACAATCTGAGTTTCACGAATTTCAGCAACGACAGGTATTAACAACTCAACCGCAAAACCGACAAAGTGTATTCTGTTGAGAAACAATGCATTCCACGCCATACTTAAGAGTTGTTTAAGGTGTTTATGGTGTTCATGGTTACCATGAACACATTCTCCCAAGGTTGCATGCAGGTCACGAAGAAAAGCTTGGACGAAACGACCGCATATTCATCTGGGCGCTGATTTTTGTTGTTCCTCCCTAATTATGTAACTACTACCAGCCGAGGCGGCGCCACAACGTCAGACAATTAGAAGCGAGGTGGGCGCGCCAAGAAAACATGGCTCCAAAAACGTGCAGTCTCTTCGAGTGAGCGATAATGAGCGTACTTTGCCCGGATACTGCTGTGTGCGGTGGGGCAGACCCCGGGACCACACCCTAAAAGCAGGCAGACAAGCCCTCTCTCCCTGCTTGATGAGGGGCGGTTCACGGCGCCATCTCGTGGGACGCCGGGGAAACGACGGCCCGGGTCATAAAGTACAATTACGAGAGCCATTTGAGGGTAATGTCGGCGCGTCTGGCCACTGAGGGTCAAATGTCGTCTGCCAGACCAGCAGGCTTCATCACCCGACCCACTTGGGCGGGGAAACAACATGCTGTGACACACAATGCGCGGTGGGGTTCCGTGAGGGGGGGGGGGGCTTATAGTTTATTACATGTCGCCAGATGGATGCATAGATGGGTGCATTGAATTGTAGGTGAAAGTGCAGAAGATGGGAATTATCTGTTTTAACATGAACCAGTGGAAGGTTTGAAGCTTAGGGCCCATCTGTACACAACAATTATCGAGAATCCCTGTTTGTATGAGACCAAATTGACAAGTGCAACTTGTAAGGCGATCAGATCATATTACGACATTTGTGTGAAAAAACACTCACCAGAGGGCAGCACAACTACATTCGACGTCATTACAACCTAGCCTACAGGGTGTCACAATAACTTACACCCCCCTGTGTACATATACTGCACCAGGGCCATCAGGGGTGGATCCACGGGCTACACTACAGGGTGTCACAATAACTCCCACCCACCTGTGTACATACACTGCACCAGGGCCGTCTGGGCCTCGGGGTGGATCCACGGGCTACACTACAGGGTGTCACCATAACTCCCACCCACCTGTGTACATATACTGCACCGGGGCCGTCAGGGGTGGATCCACGGGCTACACTACAGGGTGTCACAATAACTCCCACCCACCTGTGTACATATACTGCACCGGGGCCGTCAGGGCCTCGGGGTGGATCCACGGGCTACACTACAGGGTGTCACAATAACTCCCACCCACCTGTGTACATATACTGCACCAGGGCCGTCAGGGCCTCCGGATCCACGTGCTGGGGTGGATCCACGGGCTACACTACAGGGTGTCACAATAACTCCCACCCACCTGTGTACATATACTGCACCAGGGCCGTCAGGGCCTCCGGATCCACGTGCTGGGGTGGATCCACGGGCTACACTACAGGGTGTCAAAATAACTCCCACCCACCTGTGTACATATACTGCACCAGGGCCGTCAGGGCCTCCGGATCCAGGTGCTGGGGTGGATCCACGGGCTACACTACAGGGTGTCACCATAACTCCCACCCACCTGTGTACATATACTGCACCAGGGCCGTCAGGGCCTCCGGATCCACGTGCTGCATCACAATCTCCTTCTGCGTCGCCTCGCGGACGTCGCTGGTGAACATGGCGGCGAAGTAGTCCGACGCCGAGCTGAGGACGATCCGGTGCGCCGGGATACGGACGTGCTCGGCCACCAGGATGACGTCACAGAGCTGCTGCTTGGAGTGGTAGGCTTCCATCTTGGCCATCATGCGCTCCGGGTGATTGGGCGACTTGTAGCGGTGCTCATCCGACAGTTCGTCCATCCTGGCCCCGCCGCTACATAGGTGGTAGCTGGTGGCCTGGTGCACGAGATACCTGGAGCAGAGCAAACACAGGGCGGTCAGGGACAGGTACAGTATACAGGGTGGTGGCTGGAGCAGAGCAAACACAGGGCGGTCAGAGACAGGTACAGTATACAGGGTGGTGGCTGGAGCAGAGCAAACACAGGGCGGTCAGGGACAGGTACAGTATACAGGGTGGTGGCTGGAGCGGAGCAAACACAGGGCGGTCAGGGACAGGTACAGTATACAGGGTGGTGGCTGGAGCAGAGCAAACACAGGGCGGTCAGAGACAGGTACAGTATATAAGGTGGTGGCTGGAGCAGAGCAAACACAAGGCGGTCAGGGACAGGTACAGTATACAAGGTGGTGGCTGGAGCAGAGCAAACACAGGGCGGTCAGAGACAGGTACAGTCTCCAGGGTGTTGGCTGGAGCAGTGCAAACACAGGGCGGTCAGGGACAGGTACAGTATACAGGGTGGTGGCTGGAGCAGAGCAAACACAGGGCGGTCAGGGACAGGTACAGTATACAGGGTGGTGGCTGGAGCAGAGCAAACACAGGGCGGTCAGGGACAGGTACAGTATACAAGGTGGTGGCTGGAGCAGAGCAAACACAGGGCGGTCAGGGACAGGTACAGTATACAAGGTGGTGGCTGGAGCAGAGCAAACACAGGGCGGTCAGGGACAGGTACAGTATACAGGGTGGTGGCTGGAGCAGAGCAAACACAGGGCGGTCAGGGACAGGTACAGTATACAGGGTGGTAGCTGGAGCAGAGCAAACACAGGGCGGTCAGGGACAGGTACAGTATACAAGGTGGTAGCTTGAGCAGAGCAAAGACAGGGCGGTCAGGGACAGGTACAGTATACAGGGTGGTGGCTGGAGCAGAGCAAAGACAGGGCGGTCAGGGACAGGTACAGTATACAGGGTGGTAGCTGGAGCAGAGCAAACACAGGGCGGTCAGGGACAGGTACAGTATACAAGGTGGTAGCTTGAGCAGAACAAACCCGGTCAGTCCGTGACAGGTACAGTATACAAGGTGGTAGATGGAGCAGTGCAAACACAGGGCGGTCAGGGACAGGTACAGTATACAGGGTGGTGGCTGGAGCAGAGCAAACACAGGGCGGTCAGGGACAGGTACAGTATACAGGGTGGTAGCTGGAGCAGAGCAAACACAGGGCGGTCAGAGACAGGTACAGTATACAGGGTGGTGGCTGGAGCAGAGCAAACACAGGGCGGTCAGGGACAGGTACAGTATACAGGGTGGTGGCTGGAGCAGAGCAAACACAGGGCGGTCAGGGACAGGTACAGTATACAAGGTGGTAGCTGGAGCAGTGCAAACACAGGGCGGTCAGGGACAGGTACAGTATACAGGGTGGTGGCTGGAGCAGAGCAAACACAGGGCGGTCAGGGACAGGTACAGTATACAAGGTGGTGGCTGGAGCAGAGCAAACACAGGGCGGTCAGGGACAGGTACAGTATACAAGGTGGTGGCTGGAGCAGAACAAACCCGGTCAGTCCGTGTAGGTACAGTATACAATGTGGTAGATGGTAGCCCTAGTAACGCACCGTAACGTAACCGTAATGGTCCATCTTCCATGTAAGGACCCAGGAAATGTATTATTTTAGTAAACGTTAGGCGTGAGTAATACGTGAGCTATGCTGCAACAATAGTTCGCCCTTACATGGAAGAACGACCACCTTAAGCACAGAATAACGGTTAACAACACATGGTGTAACAAATGCAGATAATATATACCAAGTGACGGTGTACCACTGAGACGAGGGCGAAGGCAGCCCCACCCCCCTCGCCCGCCCCCGACTGTGTACCACTCAGACACGGCGGATGACATGCGGTCCTCGTCAAAACATACCATTTCGCTTGTTCTGCATCAGGGAAAATGCACTATCGGAACGACAAAACGACGCATATGGTGATGGGCCGCTGCGCAAACTTCCTCTTCCGTAAACTCAAGTAAAACACACGTCAGGACAGTAGGGGAAGCTCGGTATTAGCGAGAGGGCGACATCCTGCTTCATACATGTACCATGGGCTACAAGCAAGGACGAAATCTCTACTTAATTAGTTAAGTAGAAACAAACACTGTGATATATAGACATATCACTTGTTGAAATCGACGCCGTTCCCCGGCTTGAGGCACTACCAATAATCTGGGCCCGGTTGTTGTTTCGGCAGTGAGTTCTGCACAACACCCTTCGCTCGTCCGGACTTTCATCGCGCAGTGATGAAATGCGGCGATCAAGATAATTAGCGCTGACGTCACCTGTCTAACTAGGTCACACACCTGGGAGTCTCTAAACTCCATGCTGACGGTTGAAATGTCAAGTACTGTTATTCGTATGTAAAACAAGAGATGACAAAACTTGACAAACAAGTGTTCTTTCATGCGAGTCCCGCTTGGCCAATCCAAACCTGGGATGCCTTCGACAGTCGTCATGTCAGACCAGACCAGCAGGCATAAACGGTGGGAGCGTCTCGTTAAGTCGCCATAAAGAACCACTAGTATAGACCCCAGACCCAAAACGCAAGCACTTAGGCAGGCACAGCCGGCATTAAGCAATCAAACGAGAGGCATATGTATGTAACAGGGCTATATCACGCAAAAATGCCACGCCATTGCCGAATGACGTCATAATAAGATCCACTGTATGGGAGAATCCTTAGCAGCTGTTGTAAATCAATACTCTCAGCGAAACTACAGTTTTATAACTGCGCCATTGGCCCACCTGGGGTAACCCAGGCCAAGCAATTGTGTGGGAGAATGGGATGAAAGGTGCGCCAAACACTTCAGTGACCAAGCGGCCAGAACTTGTGAGCACATCAGAGATGGCCAGATAAGGTGTGACACGCAATCAGAAGCATCAATGGTAAGGAGACAGTCGTGTGTAAAAACAAATCTAGACTGGCGCCTATGGCCTCATAGTTCCCATCGACAGAGGGGGTGGTTTTGTGCCACCTTTGTGCCCACCTTTTTCTGATGTGTCCTACCAACGGGGCTCCACAGTGCCATACCAGTTAAAACACCTCCACCGTCATGTCGACTCACCCGCTGCCCAGCTCGCAGTATAGAAATCAAAGATATGATGTATCAGAGTCAACAGCCGTCCATAGCATACACTGTCACCGACACAGATAGAACACGAGCATGTCCCATACACATATCTCGTCACGGGTTAATAGTCACATTCAATGTGACACACGATGAAGTAACACCCCCCATAAAGGCATACACCCACCTCACTCCAACAGAAACAGACAGACACATAGACAGACCGGCAGAGATAGACACACAGAGTGACAGACAGATAGACAGACAAAGACACACAGACAGACAGATAGACAGACCGACAGACAGACAGACACACAGACAGATAGACAGACCGACACACAGACAGACAGATAGACAGACAGACAGACAGACACACAGACAGATAGACAGACCGACATACAGACAGATAGACAGACAGACATACAGACAGATAGACAGACCGACGCACAGAGAGACACGGTTCCTGGATGGCGGGTGCACTGAGTACCGGAAGCCACCATCATCATCGCCTGGCTTATGGCTTATTAAACCCTGGCAAAAACACAGCTGACGGCTGTCTGTCTGACATGTCTCTCCATGACACAATGCCCCCCCCCCCCCGCCAACCCGCTTCTCCCCCACCCTACCCACCTCCTTCTCCTCATCCCCTTCGTCACCCCCACTGCCCAAGAGGAGAAGCAGTGATAAAACTAACTATCCAGCGGATAGGTTGATAGGCGGCCAGACAAAACTCCTGAAGGCATAGGTGGTAACTCTGAAGCCACTCGGCACTCACGCAGAACGCCCCGGACTTTTTTTTCAATCTCCTGTTTACCTGTGGATAATGGCATATGGCACTCAATCATATTAGACTCCGCAACTGCCAGGCAGATAATCTAAGTAGACAAATGCTTCTTTCGCCATTAATTATCTCCAGACCCAGAGGTGTTCGCACCGTATAACACGATACAGGACACCACTCAGTGTGTAAGGTTCTTTAGTGTACATATTGTGTACATGGGTGGTGAGTGTACAACCATTAGTCAACGCATTCGACACAACAAACACTCCGTATGTATGGTTGGTTATTCAGGACGCTTTAACCACTTTTGGACATATCGCGTCAATAGGAGAAGGGAGGGAGAGTGGAGCCATGTCCCCGGGGGTAACCCCCTACTCTTCACGAAGAAGGACATGAGATAATAATAATAATAATCAGTTTATTGCCAAAAGAAAACACAAATTACATTCATTGAGTACATCTTTACAATACATTTATAGTGGCAAGAGCAGAAGCCAAAGGCTTATTCGCTCGTATATGGTGAACGTGGTTAGAGTTGAAATTGATTTGCCAGCAAGCTAACAAAGAAAGAAAGCGAGAAGAGAACAGTCAAAAGTAAATAATTAAATAAATAAACATAAAAGTAAAGGAGCCATTGAATGTTGATTAACGTCTAGCACAGCTAGCCACAGTAAAAAAAAAAAAAAAAAAAAAAAAAAAAAAAAAAATGTAAAGGCAACAGACTATTCAACAATGACCGTGTTTAATATAATGCGTTTAACTTCTTTCTTAAACATGTATTTTGACGTGCAAAAATTTACCTTTCTAAGCCATTTATTAAATATCCTGGGACCCGTGGTTCTTATTCCCTTCTCAGATAAAGTAGTCTTTGGTTTATGTACCCGCAGATGAGTAGACGCCCTTGTATTATAACTGTGTACTTGCGACGTTGGAGTAAATATATCAGCGATAGTCCTGGGAATTGTACCTTGGTAGTAATTATACATAGTTGTAACTATTTTATATTCATTTAGATAAACAATTGGTATCAAATTATACTTTAAGAAGAGTGGTTTTGTGTGTGAAAGCCTTGGTACTCCCGATATTATTCTAATGGCTCTTTTCTGCAACGTAATGAGAGGTTTTAAATATTTATGACATGTACCGCCCCAAACTTCGTTGGCATAGTCAAGGTAAGGGTAAATAAAGCTGGAGTACAAGGTGCGTAGGGTGTCGCTGTTTAACAGCTTTCTTGCTTTCACCAAAATACCTATTCCCCGAGCAACCTTTATATATTGGATATGTTCATTCCATGTTAAATTAGCATCTAGTTGAACTCCTAAGAATTTCAGACTTGATACTTGCATAATTGTCTCTCCTGCAAGCCTAACCTCCGGACAATGATGAAGTTTCTTTTTGGCAGACCTAAATACCATATACTTTGTCTTTTTAATGTTTAAGGTTAATTTATTTAACCGCAGCCAGTACTTTACTTTATCCATCTCGTTATTGAGTGTCAGGATCATTTGATCGATATTTTTACCCGATATGAAAAAATTGGCATCATCAGCAAATAATATACCAAATAATAAGGAGCTGACATTTGTGAGATCATTAATGTAGATCAAAAAGAGAAGCGGCCCTAATACAGAACCTTTATCCTGCGACCACACAGACATGGCCACAGCGGGGGGCGAATCACCGATCCACGTGCCGTTAGGCTCTTAGGTGGCTAGAGCACTCAACGTGAGCGCTCTAGCCCACTGAGCTATTGTATGTAGGATACCGGGGCTGCTTTAAATCGTCTTCAGGCTGATGGTCCGTAATAACGTAACCACGCATACCACTTATTATGGTACTTTACTATAACGAATAACAGAAACGGATAAACGGAAGATATGTATGGTTGGTTATTCAGGACGCTTTAACCACTTTTGGTCATATCGCGTCAATAGGAGAAGGAAGGGAGAGTGGAGCCATGTCCCCGGGGGTAACCCCCTACTCTTCACGAAGAAGGACATGAGATCTTTATCCTGCGACCACACAGACATGGCCACAGCGGGGGGCGAATCACCGATCCACGTGCCGTTAGGCTCTTAGGTGGCTAGAGCACTCAACGTGAGCGCTCTAGCCCACTGAGCTATTGTATGTAGGATACCGGGGCTGCTTTAAATCGTCTTCAGGCTGATGGTCCGTAATAACGTAACCACGCATACCACTTATTATGGTACTTTACTATAACGAATAACAGAAGCGGATAAACGGAAGATACCGCAATGGATAATGCTTCGTTCTTCCATTTCAGGGCGAGTCTTTCCTTTGGTATAGGTCACGTATTACAGCCGTCTATCATGTGCTACATCATTCACAAAATGAGAGCAATCCCATTCCACCCACCCACTTATTAATGACCCCCAGCCCACCCACCTTTTTCCTATACAGGAGGCCACATTTCCTGGTGGCGCCACCTCGCGACAAATTGACGACGAGGCGGCGTGTCTCCGTATTAACCATCCTACCCACAATGCCCCGCAATATCATTAAAACCTTTCTGGGCGGCCATCTTTCTGAGACAGCCAGATCTTCTCTCGCAGACGAATGTGGCCATTCAATGTGGCACAAACCAAGGCAGCTAACGGCACTTACCACTGGTATCTGAAGTGGTGGGCCATGTTTCCTCGGGGTGTGGTCCGAGAGGTGGCGGTGCCTCCGAGCAGCGTGCTGTACGGGGCTCTGGCAGGTGGGACCCGACCGCCTCATGGCCGGCCCAAGGGGAGGAGGGAAGGGGGTGAGCGATCCCGAGTCCTTCCCTGTGTCTTGCACTGTACAGGACCCTTTACCGACTGTACCCGAACGGCTCACCAGAAGCCCAAGCCAGAACCAAAGCCGACACACAGTCTAGAGCACCCCACGCCAAGGCATGGCTACCATGGCGACTTTATATGGCGGTGTATGGCTCGCTCCAGCCTGCACCAGTTCCGCCCAGCCTGACTCTCCTCCAACGATAATGATGATACCGCAGACACGGCGTTGGGTCGGTTGCTGATGGCACCACGGACGGCGACGCCTCTCCCAGTCGCTACCGCTGTGAAGCACTGATCTCCTTTGTCCTTATATCTCACAGTCTCTGTCCCTCTTCGGCCGACCTACAATACGTATAGCTGGCCACGTGAACCCTGATCGATTACTCCCGACCCAGTGTCTCGGCCGACTCCACCTCCGGCCTCGGTCGCCGCCGCCTCCGCCGCCGCCTTCGCCGCTGGCTGTGGTGTCAGATGTGGGATGTGGTGGGCGGTGGCGGATCCCTGGTGATCCCTGTGGATCAGACCCTGAAAGCTTCCTCCTTCACCAGCGTGACATCCTTCCTCGTCACAACAATGGCGGCGAGTCGGCCTTTCGGAAGCGCTCCATAAGGTCTCCCACCTCGCCCACGCCGCGTCCTGATGGGCTTTAATCCCAATGTAAAGGGGTCCGCGGCGCCCGGGCGATGACGTAAACAGTCTGCAAGGCTCGGCCGGTGGTGACGCCGCCGCCGCCACCGCCACCGCCGCCGCCGCCGCTGCACCACCACTGTGTGTGCAGACACTCACCCAATGATGTGAACGACGGCGTTACTCATACTGGGACAGGCAGGGCAGGGCAGGGAGCAGCAATAAGGTGCAGGAAGCGGTTAACCGTCCATCCGCCAGTCTGTTTGCCGTATCGTGCACCAAGGCGACCGTCTGTCTGCCGTATTGAGGCCACCGATGCAGCGCAACAAAGCCGCGGCGAGCAATATACCAGAGTGTATTAAGGGGACTGGGTGGATGTACTGGCAAAGGCGACGGCGTCTCCTTCTGCTTCCACCCCGGCTCCTGCCTTTGCTGTCGTTGCTGTGGCTGTCGTTGCTGTGGCTGTCGCTGGGTGTTGCTTGATGCAGTTACCACCGTGATACGGCCGTATTATGATATCGCGACGTATGCACACAGCGCTGCCGCCTCCGCCGTTCTTTAATAATAAAAAAACAACAGCGGCAAAGCGGTGGGGGTTCCAGTTTCAGGCATAGGCATCAGAACCAATACAGCCACAGCCACAGCCACGGGCGAAGCCACAGCCACAGCCACAATCGTGAAGCCCAGTCCAGTCCAGCCCAGCCCGGCCTGGCCCAGCCCAGTCCCCGTCGTAGCAACAGCCCCAAACACCACCACCCCAGTGCAGTGCAGCCAACGCCACCAAGACTGAACCCACGGAGACAGACAAGACCCTGGAACCTCCCCCCACCCACCGACCCACCCCCATATACACCCCCACCACCCCTGAAAACCCCACAACTGCAGACCCGTGAGGCAGCCTCCCTCCTCAATGCATTATTTATCGATGATGACGCAGATCCTCAAACCTGCCTCCCCTTTGAATATCCATTCCAAACCTGCTCCTCTCGGGGGACTGGCCATAGATACCATGGATACACCACCCCCGCACCGTAATTCATCCACCCGTCACCCCCCCCCCCCCCGCCAGAGGTTATGCTACATTACATACTATAATACCCCTCCCCTCCCCCCAACACCCACCCACTTACCCCCTCCCCCTCTCTGGAGACCGGCGTCACTTAAGCCCCAGCCACCCACCTGCTGTCCTCCCAAGCCACATCACAGGCTACCACCACTGATCTATCTATGTATCTGGCGGCCTGTGGTCCGGTCCATATGAGATTTTAAAGCAGCGCATTGATAACCAAACCACTCAATAGCTGGGCTGAGATCCACCCTGGTACACACTACGTCAAATATGGCAAAATACTTAAAAATTGTGATACTCCATCCAACCCTCACCCCCCCCCCCCATCCCCCTACTATCCCTAACCCACACAGAACACTTTTCTCGTGCTGCATATTTGATCCTCCGTATAAAATACCTGTCAGCAGAGCCCTATCAGGTTTGCCTGGCCAACTCGCCACGAGCTTGTATCAACAAGTACAGAGGGTGGGTGAGAGGGGGGGGGGGTGATGGGGTGTGTTAGAAGGTGGGTGAGAGGGGAGGCGCTGTCCACCAGACAGGTCACGTGGTCGTATAAAGCCACCCATGGATTGGAGATTCACCTGGATTAGTGTATGTATGGTGTCAAGTAAATCTCATTGTATGCGCAGAGTAACACGGACGCGTACAATGAAGCTAACAGCATGGCGGCTTATATTCACGTACGCTGCATCCATATCTGTTGGTGTACAACCATGGTATAAATATAGTCAAAAGGATGACTGTACACATACAGTGTGTAGATACATGTATGTGTACAACCATCATGTACACATACAAACACATTGTGTACATAATGTCTGTACGTATACAACCATTGTATATACAAACAAAAATGATGGTTGTACACATACAAATACATTGTTTACATACATGTATGCATACAGCTTCCACGCCAAGCTTAAAACAGGATTCCCTGTACACTACACATGTATATTGTGTGTAAATACACGTAAGTCTATATGTCTGACTGAGCCTACAACAACAGCGTAACGTGGCCTCCATGACCAATTAGCCCTCGGGGAATCGAGCTTTCAGCAGCCGGGGTGTAAAGTAAACATGGTCCGCCGTATACCTACTCGTCAGTTACAGCTTGGCAAAAATAGGCGTATCAATAAAACTAGTTCTCAACCAGGGGTAATAATAAACACACCGCTGGCCAGAACAAAATAAACAAATCCCAACCAACAACATGGGGGACTCAAAACCGTGTTAAAAATGTGCTATATCAACAGAGACAATGTATCGGGTGATCACCGGTAAACCTACTGACCTGTATACCGGGTCAATAATCTGTAAATAAACAGGGTGGGGGGGGGGTCTGGGTGGATGCCACGAGCAGCAATCGATCACCCTTTAACTAACTCAACTTGGTTTCAGGAGTTTGATGCTACAAGGGGTCAATTGAATGTCTGAGGTCATTTCCGGGTCGTTATTCTATGTCAGCGCAAGAACATTCAGCAAGTAACATAGCACGCGTATTACTCACAAGAGAGGTTTAATGCAATAATCGATAATCAGGAGGCTGACATCAGAGATAAAGTGCTACTCCGGCACCGACGCCAGACTACCAATGGAACGTTGCTGTTGTGTCATCCATACGAAACAGCTACATGTATCCTTTGTCCATGTATCATGGAGATACAATAGCGATACACCAGTTCCAGGTGACAGAGAGTGTAACCAAAGCGACGATCCTCTCGTAAATAAAACACACTTTACTGTTTGTTATATTACACAGTTCATACTAACCAGACTGATAAAGTAATCCGCCAGTGAGGACAGAGGAGCGAGTTTAATTTACGCAGTACCCACCCTCAAGCCTCTACGCGCTACAGAGTCATAGTACCAAGTAAAGGTGAGGCGTCGTGGTATCATACTCTGACATGGTCTCTACACTCTATACATAAGGACCACGGCGGACATTATGACTGGGCGTGCGTGATATCTTACCGTATAGGGCGATGGTGCGACATAGTCCCGCACCTCGTTATCAGTCTTCAGATTTACATTCCTGTGTTTGCCGATTCGGGGATTGGGCGCCAAAACGTTACGCTCCTCAAGGCCAAGATTCTTGCTAACTCCCTGTCGCTCACTCGTCCCCTCCACCACCCCACCCTGTAACCCTCGTCCCCTCCACCACCCCACCCCAGTAACCCTCGTCCCCTCCACCACCCCACCCCTGTAACCCTGGTCCCCTCCACCACCCCACCCTGTAACCCTCGTCCCCTTCACCACCCCACCCCAGTAACCCTCGTCCCCTCCACCACCCCACCCCTGTAACCCTGGTCCCCTCCACCACCCCACCCCTGTACCTCTCGTACCCTCCACCACCCTGTAATCCTCGTCCCCTCCACCACCTCACCTCTGTACCCCTCGATCACCTCCACCATCCCACCCCCGTAACCCTCGTCCCCTCCACGACCCCACCCCTGTACCCCTCGATCACCTCCACCATCCCACCCCCGTAACCCTCGTCCCCTCCACGACCCCACCCCTGTACCCCTCGATCATCTCCACCATCCCACCCTGTCATCCTCGTCCCCTCCACGACCCCACCCCTGTAACCTTTGTCCCCTCCACCACCCCACACCCCATTCATTCATGAATCCTTCCTATCAGTCGGATCATAAGATGACTATTCGCCATACTCTCACGTAGTCGTTGACATGGGCAATATATCAAACAGGTCCTTATCTGGACGCCTGCTATACAGATATGCCACTGACAACTGTAGCAACATGGGGAGGGCGGGGGGGGGGGGGGGGGGGTGACACGGGGATTGGTGCTTAAGGCAACCTTCTTGTACAGATAGGGCTGCCATGAAGTAATGCTGACATGACAGTCACCAGATTACTTAGTCATCAGACACCAGTCGGTCTAAAAGACAATCTGACTTTGATGAAATGACCACCAGATTACTTAGTCATCAGACACCAGTCGGTCTAAAAGACAATCTGACTTTGATGAAATGACCACCAGATTACTTAGTCATCAGACACCAGTCGGTCTAGAAGACAATCTGACTTTGATGAAATGACCACCAGATTACTTAGTCATCAGACACCACTCGGTCTAGAAGACAATCTGATTTTGATGAAATGACCACCAGATTACTTAGTCATCAGACACCAGTCGGTCTAGAAGACAATCTGACTTTGATGAAATGACCACCAGATTACTTAGTCATCAGACACCAGTCGGTCTAGAAGACAATCTGACTTTGATGAAATGACCACCAGATTACTTAGTCATCAGACACCAGTCGGTCTAGAAGACAATCGGACTTTGATGAAATGACCACCAGATTACTTAGTCATCAGACACCAGTCGGTCCAGAAGAAGATTACTTAGTCACCAGACATCAGTCGGTCTAGAAGACAATCTGACTTTGATGAAATGACCACCAGATTACTTAGTCATCAGACACCAGTCGGTCTAGAAGACAATCTGACTTTGATGAAATGACCACCAGATTACTTAGTCATCAGACACCAGTCGGTCTAGAAGACAATCTGACTTTGATGAAATGACTACCAGATTACTTAGTCATCAGACACCACTCGGTCTAGAAGACAATCTGATTTTGATGAAATGACCACCAGATTACTTAGTCATCAGACACCAGTCGGTCTAGAAGACAATCTGACTTTGATGAAATGACCACCAGATTACTTAGTCATCAGACACCAGTCGGTCTAGAAGACAATCTGATTTTGATGAAATGACCACCAGATTACTTAGTCATCAGACACCACTCGGTCTAGAAGAAGATTACTTAGTCACCAGACACCAGTCGGTCTAGAAGACAATCTGACTTTGATGAAATGACCACCAGAATACTTAGTCATCAGACACCAGTCGGTCTAGAAGACAATCTGACTTTGATGAAATGACCACCAGATTACTTAGTCATCAGACACCAGTCGGTCTAGAAGACAATCTGACTTTGATGAAATGACCACCAGATTACTTAGTCATCAGACACCAGTCGGTCTAGAAGACAATCTGACTGTGATGAAATGACCACCAGATTACTTAGTCATCAGACACCAGCCAGTATGAAACACTCAATCCACTTCTGTGGATATAAGTTCAGGCAGAAGATACCTTCAAAAGGAGCGAAGACGCCCAGTGCTCATGTAAATTATATATACAGACGATAAAAAGTGTCCATATATTGAAACGAAAAACCTCCGAATTAGGCCTTTACTACCGCAGCCAGAGTAACGCCAACGCTCCATAGTAAACACACTTGTCTGCAGGAAATGTTCCTTCAACAGTGTCTCATAGCACCCAATGAAAAAATAGAAACCGGGAAAGCTCTCTCATAAACAACTAGAATCAATAACACTTACTCGCCTCGTATCAAATCTTCTTGACAATAAACACTTGTTTTATTGTGCACGAAAGGCAAAAAAAGAGGAAACGGTAGCCAAGCACGTCATACACACGCGTCTTCCAAACTGCCCCTTCCCCTCCCTCCCTCCTTCCCCCTCCCACCCCCCTCCCTCCCTCCCTTCTTCGCTCTACCCCCCTACCCCCACTCCCTCCCTCACCCATCCTTTCTGAGGTCGATGGGCGGCCCAGGCCTGTTGATAAACAAGACACATCTATAATACAAACTGATATCGCATGCAATTTGCCCGCCTGGTGGCGCTGAGGTCAGCCGTCCCGTGATCACGTGACCGACTAGAATGTCGGATGAGAGGCGGCCGTAGGCGGAGCACGATCGGCGATAACGCCCGACCGGACATAGAACTCAGGCGGCGAGAGTGTTTATTGGGTAGATATTCAGTTGCAAGCTCCAAGCTCCCTATATTCCATTTGCCGACCCCGTCAAAGGGAAAATAGCTGGAGGCGACTGGACTTGACTGAGTGATAGTGAACACGGACTCTGTATAGAGTGCAGACCCAGGGCGGGAGAGGATTGGCGGACAAAGGGCCGTCAGGACCTGGGAATAAAGGATGACGACAGAAAAAAACACTCGCAAAGAGAAAAAAAACAACGCATATCCCATAGAATTCTTAATCCAGAGATCGTGAGTGGCGGGGGGCTGCCGCATTCCTATGACTGTAGTCGTGAGTGATGATGGTTAGTGGCGCGATAAAAGCCCTTAATCATTAAAATGTCGGCGATAAATCCATTATATAACCCAGTCGACCTGGTCATGAATGTCCATGTCATCGTTCATTGATGATGGATTATCGTTTTAAGGCAACGTTTGGGCACACATTAGTAAGATAACTCGGGCGAACCACGCTCCTGGGATCATGATACGAACAATATGTGACCCATCCCTAGATTCCGATGCCGAGTACGATATAGGGTAAAACAGGGGCTGTTGGTCTGACATGGAGAGAGTTATAGATGTAACTATTGAGCCCCACTCATCATTGCAACGCACAATAGACAGATCCAGGCTGTCAATCATTCACTGACGTCACTGTTGCTTTTATCCAATCGTGTGGTGAAAAAAGGGCTTCCACGTGCGTCTGGTCGGACAAACAAGTCGGACAAACAAAGCAGCATGTTTTTTTTTGTCAGTTTCAGAGAAGAGTACTTCCCACTTGTATCTACCATCAGGTGTGTTTGTCCATTTCATTCTGACGAGTAAGGAAAAAGGACTCAATCGTGGGCGGGGCTTAATGTCAGAGATCGGTCTATTACATGGATGGACTCTCAACTCTACTCCATCCCATATAAGCCCTCGCCAGACGAGAACATGACCAGTGTTATTACAAACCGGGCCACCAAACCTCGTGTTATCAATAGAAAACAATACTTCCGTTTGACCCCCCATCAATTAATTAATTAATTAATTGGGCATTACAAGTGAGTACCTGAGCAGGTCGGCTAGATATGTCGTTCACAAGTGACTTGTCTACTATTGGTTCACCTAGGCTTAAATTAAGCCATTAAAAAACGGTTTCTGCCAGTACACAGCACAGCGACGGGTGTTGTGTATCAATAACTGTGTAAACTCCTACCACATCATCCTATTCCCTAATTGATTGTCTCTCTTACTTTAGGAAGCGTGTGGGCCAAGCCATACAATGGGCCAGCATGAGATAGACGATATGCTAACATCAACTCCACGACGGCCGAACTACCTACTAAGCTACAGAGCTTTCCACCCCCAAAAATTAATTGTATAATCCAGCACATATACACATCCGAATATTATTTTCTGACTTCGTCAACCAGTCAGCTTCTGCAAGCGGTAACACAATAGGTTAGCTGATGATGGAACACACCTGTTGGCTTCTCTCTGCATACCGCACGTGAAGCGTTGCTCTGTGGTATCAGAAGTGGCAGGCTGGTGTATCCGGTCTAGTTCAATACAATGGTCGCGATTGGCCTATCCTCGGTATCCACACTGCTCACATACATCAAGCTTACACATAAAGCTCCGGGTTATGTCTGCTCCACAATGTTCCATGCCCAGAGATGGTACAACACCATTTCAATACGCACGATCGAGTGTAGTAGATTGGATGGGCTTAACATAGCATAGATCATTCAGAGTGACAGATAATTCAGTTGTCTGTCACAGGAGATAGCACGTTGACTGTTATACCGCAGACAGCTACCATTTGACGTCGCCATAGAGGAACAGACCATCCATCGTGTACATTTCATGCGCGGACCGACCCGACGGACCTACTCTGACAGACAGACCAAACGGCGGCCGGCCTTGAAATCGACAATGCGTTAATTTCCGCTCCCTGTTGCCGGCTGACAGAGACCAACCGACCACTATATATAAAGCGCATGATGTGGGCCCAGGTCACCCACCAGCTGTTTTAACGACTGTGTTGGGCCACATTCGCGGGTACC
Source organism: Arenicola marina (assembly GCA_964019135.1). Taxonomy (NCBI): domain Eukaryota; kingdom Metazoa; phylum Annelida; class Polychaeta; family Arenicolidae; genus Arenicola; species Arenicola marina. The sequence goes on along the minus strand of OZ025260.1, from coordinate 15,219,839 downwards.
GGTCCCTGATTTTAAACACTTCTAGTTATACATACATACGTCCACCCGCACCATTGCAACCAACCCCACCCCACCCCACCTCACGCCATCCTGTCCCATGACACCCACTGCCCCCCCCCCAACCCACCCCCACATACCTCCCCTCCACCTAGACATACCCGCTTCACCCCCCAGGCGTCCTACCCTAACACGTATCGGCCGTCTCCACCCTTCCCCTCCCCTCCCTCACCACCGCGCCCCACCCCGCAGCCGCCCTAGTTACTCCCAAAGCGACCCCCACCCCCCAAACCGCCCTCGCACTTGTGACAACTCTATCGCAACGATAAAGACTGCCAGCAATTTAAACCTTTAACCAGGTCTTCCTCGATGACCGGGGGGGGGGGGGCAGAAAATTACCCGTTATTACATGCATATATACATACGAATACATATAGTATATATATATATATATATATATATAATGCATCTATATATTGAACCTGCAAGGTGGAAGTGACGTAAAGATACTCATACACACAGACATGTCTGTCCCTCTCAAACAACACTCGGATCCGATCTATTTGCCCGATGGCGCTAAACTCAACAGCTACAAGCCCAACAGCCCTGCTCTACTAACCACCACAAAGTATTAAACTACTACAGTGCTACATATAAAATACTAACATACATGCATGCAGACCTGACTCCCAACTTATATTTTATTTGGGGAATAAAACCATGTGTTATTACAGCTGCGGAGAAGTGAGAATAGAGTTTACTAAAGTGTGCAGCAGTTTTCACTGAAGTAAAACATTTCTATTGACACAGTCAAGTTAATAGCCTGGACCAACGGAAGAGCGAATGCTGCTCCTTTATAAGAGATGTGACCATGATATATATAAGCCCTTCACTGTGACGTAATATCACGTGATAGTCTTCACTCGGGTGTCGCAGTCTCCAACTTGTAGTGAGACTTTCATTAGCAAAGTTTATCGCCAATATGGTCCATCGCCATGATGGACTAGGTTCATCTTTCATCAGGATTCACTATCCATAGGGATTCACCATCCATCGGGATTCACTATCCACCAGGATTCACTATCAATCGGGATTCACTATCCACCAGGATTCACTATCTATAGGGATTCACTATCCATCAGGATTCACTATCCATCGGGATGCACTAATCCATCAGGATTCACCTATTCATCCGGATCCACTACCCATCCGGATCCACTACCCACCCGGGTTCACTACCCATCCGGATTCACTATCCACCAGGATTCACTATATACCAGGATTCACTGTCCATCAGGATTCTCTATCCATCAGGATTCACTACCCACCAGGATTCACTATCCATTAGGATTCACTACCCACCAGGATTCACTACCCACCAGGATTGACTACCACCCAGGATTCACTACCCATCAGGATTCACTACCCATCAGGATTCACTATCCATCAAGATTCATCCTCCATCAAGATTTGTGACCCACAAACGTCCATCACCCATATGCACACATGTCTCTGAATAACATTTACGTCAGCTCTCTGTTGTAAATGTCGCTTTAAATATTTACCTAGACATACAAAAATGTAGTCAGACTTTATAACCGCCCCCCCCCCCCCGCCCTCCTCTAACTACACCTAACACCTCCCCCCCCCCTTCCCCCACCACCCCCCGGTAATTAGCCTTCTGCGCGCGCTAACACCTTGGCTGACATAGCCACCGTGCAGAGGGGGCACCATGCAAGGCTGTAATTTACTAAGTAAGGTGACAGCTGTCTTCACCACGGCAAAAACTTGGCGCTTCAAATTGAGAGGTCATGTGACGCATAAAATGACAGGTCTTTATTCGGGCTACCAGCCTGTGGCCGCAGGGAACCAGCGACGACCCGGGCTACCCGTTTCCCCGCTCGTTGTCACTTAAAGAGCTGCGTACAACAGTTTATTTTTAAGTGATATTTTTTGTGGTGACGCATATAAACCAGTGGGAGAACAACAAAAATGTTGCACAGAACGAGGCGGGTGCAATTAAGTCTGATTCACTGGGGCATTAATCACAAGCGAAACCAGCGTGCAGTAAAAAAAACATAATGACCTGAATATACTTTACACTTATACGTCACATCATCAAAAAACGATCCGCTCCACTGTTGGCAGACAATTAAATATATGTCAGAGAGAAAGAGACATAGACAGAGAGAGAGTTACCGCGTGCATGGTGATAGTCTCGTGCTAACCACTCATCGCTTGGCCATAGCTTCCTCGAGATTGCTAGGTTACTTCAAAAACTGCGCCCCACATAAAGAGTTTACAGTTACAGGTCTACGCTAAATAGGTTTTTGCAATTTATAGACCTACAATATATGGCATACTATAAGAGACACTTGCCAAGCTCAAGTCAGCTACTGGGTCGATATTGATGAAAAAGTTTAAAGCAATATACTTACATGCGCCATATTAGATTTTTTACATTTTAGAATCAAGACTAAAAGTATCGCAAAATTATGATGCATATGTTTTATGTCTCTGAGAGTCTGTAAAACACAATTGCCACATAAAACTGCGCGGTTTATTTATATCACGCGCGGACGTGATTGCGAGCCGCTGTCGACATCACACACAAACTACTGAACAGCGAACAGGCGCCCAGGGATATAAAGCCGGCCACCAACTTCTGCTCCGTTGACCAAATTGCTTCTCTCCGGATAGCCCACAGGCTTTCAGGATTTAAATTCAAGACAGAATATACTTATTTGATATGGGGAAGAGGTTGGTAATACAAAAAATTACAGAATAAATTGCTTTAAGTTATCCACGCCAAATGCCTTTCCCAAACAGCCTCTAATGCCCGTATCGGCAGAATCAGTTTAAAATCACAACGTGCACGTGTTGTTCAGTTCAACTTTGACACATTCCTAATTCAAGAAGGAGAAAAGAGATACGTGAGCCATACGTAAACTATTTCTAAACTATGGTTCACCCAAACATGGAAAAATGACCTGTTTTTCCACCCGAAAGAATATGTAAACATTTTCGGCTTGGCACTAACAAGATTGCATAGGGCTAAGTATAGTTTATGGGTACGGCGCATGAAGTCTTCGCCAAAACAGTCATCAAGGCGAGTGGCGTAAAACATGGATGACGGTGGTGTGGATAGCAGCAGCTGGCAAACAGGACATCAGGGATACACCAGCAGCCCGGCGCGGGACAGCAGGGGAGTCAGCTACTGATGTGGGAACGTACATACCACACCTACATAAGCCAATTTATAGAAGTCTGCCTGGATTTGAGATCCAGGGTTTCGGGAAGTTACCTGCCCCACCTATTCACTGTTCCCCGCTGCACCTCCCCCGCCCAACCAACCCCAAGCCGCACCCCGCATTCAGCACATCCGCCTCTCCCCATCCGGCGCTGCTTACCCCCCCCCCCCCCCCCCCACTCCTGCCCGGCCCATAATCCCATTATTCTTCCACGCCTGGTGACCGCTCGATACAAACGTCACGCCCGCCAAACCCCTGGCGTTCTCAGAGAGCCAGCTCTACGACTGGCGGATCCGCGGTCAACAATCGACAAAAGACAATGTGGAGGAGCCCTTTATTATACCCTACATGAGATGGCGGACTAAAAGCTTTTGTGACACGGCGGACTTGGGGAATCATCCATAACTCCGGGGAGTAGACGACAGACAGTCGCTGGGGGGCGCCACACGCCAGCCAGCGGGGCGAGGTGAGCACGCGACGACGGCTCAACGGGCCATTGTGACGTAGTGAGCCATTGTGACGTAGTAGACGAGGAGGCGGGAAGGGTCGGCCAATGGGGAGAAGACGTCGCGCGGCGTACAAAAGACAGCGCGTGATGCATGGGGGAATGACGTAAGCCAGGTTGCCTGGGCGAGAGACGCGGTCGATTTGGCAGGCACCGTGGGTCCGTGCGCACGGATGGCGAAAGAGCAAGGCCGGATCCAGGGGAAAGTGTCCAGACAAAACCTCAGGCATTACTGCTGGCAAGTCTAGCTCTGGGGTGTGTAACCGGTGAAAGCATATTACGTAGATAAGGCCT
>OZ025260.1:15116545-15215592 GCA_964019135.1 Arenicola marina | reverse complement strand
GAGGCCCAATCTGATCAGGTCCGACCTTAGCCGGCCCCACCTGTCTCTGTGGACCCGCCGGGGGTAGGGCGGGTGGGGGGGGGGCTGGTCCCTGGCCGCTGTGGGGGAGGGGGAGGAGGAATAGAGTGTCCACGAGCAGAGGGGGTAAGGGGGGCGGGTGTCCTGTCCCAGGCGGCCTAGGGCTATAACATGCGGGCCTCAGCTTGTAGCGACCTCGAGGTGATTAATCAAGGGTCACCGCGACCTGACCCATATATAGCTTGACCTGACCTAAACCAGGTCCACATATCCCTAAATGGGGGGAGCGGCGGGAGATTTCCTCTTCCCCAATAACCCTCCTGGCCTGTTCTCCCTCCGTCCCGTCCTGGTTCTTACCGCGTCTGATTGATTCGTCCAAACCACGAGCGGCTGAGAGAGAGTGGCATTAAAAAACGGATCAATTGATTATGACCCGCCACTCCTCTGTTGTAAGCCAGCCCCGCCACGCTCACCTCGCTCACCCGGCCGTTCTGCCCGCTGAGCTCCCGATGGGCGGCCCGGGGGGGGGGGGGCGGTGGTGGCGTGGCTATAACCCCTGATCTTCCGCACAATGCCCTGCTCCCGATAACGCCGTGCCTTCAGCTGACAGGGGCGGTCAGCGGTCAGCGGTTAGCCGTCAGCGGACAACAGTATCTATCCCCCCCGCTTATCATCATCCTATAGAGTCCATCCACTCCTCCCTCCGTGGCCAACCCACCTTGACCAGCCAACCACCCTCTCTCTGAAGGCACTTACGTCAGGGAGAGACACCTCATTCACCCTTCAGACTCTCCCATACATCGCCAATCTCTGGGCCGATAGTCGTGGCGTCACCGTCAAACCGCCACTCAGCATGTGTGATAGATACGACCGCGCTGCGCACTAATCCGTTTTACCGCGGACAATATCCATTATAAAGCTCTTAGTCCTCGCGCCATTCACACGCTGACAAGGCCGCTACATGAAATCTACAACGTCCAGGGGTGTGACGTACATTCCACGGCCAGGTACCCGGAGTTATCGCCCACACCTGCCGCGAGCGCCCTCCTCTGTCGGTGACACTCTCCCGCCCTCTTCCGCTAGCTTCAGCCAAGGGCGCTGATTGCCTGAAGTGATGCTCTTTGTAACGTGACTGCCCACGTGGTGCTGACTGCCGAACTGTAGTCGCGTCATCCATGTATTATATATATATACGACAGCGGCTGGGGTATACAAGTAATTTGTTTCCTTTGAGAGATAATTATCATTATCCAAACGATGTGGATTGGTTCTTCGTTGGATTGTTTCGCTAAATTACCGCCATATTTCGGCTTGATGTGCCGTGGACAACCCTGGAAGGGTGGATGTGGAGGGGGGAAACTGATCAAGTAGGCTCGGCTGGTGCGATGGCGGGGATAGGGGTGTGATGGTGATCCAAGGTAACTATGACGACGTGGAGTTCTCTCCCCTCATCACCATGGGGACGGTGTGGGGGACAGGTGCAGAGGGCCTGATGAGGCCATACCCTTGGCTCTCGGTTACAGCCGGCCCGGTGACGACTAGTGTCAGTCCCACACAGCCAGCGTGAGGGAGGGTGGCTGGCCCCAGTCAGTCAGTCAGACCTTTGTGCCTGCCGCCCCCACCCGCGAGGGTGCCAGCCAGGCCAGCCCGCCAGCCCTCCCGTCCTCCCCCACCTCACCCCTCCTCTCCTCTCCTCTCCTCCCGTCCCGTCCAGCCGTTCCTCCGTCCGCCCTCCCTCACCGCTCTCCTCGCGCCAGATCAGATGGAGGGAAGCCCGACGACACCGATGTAAAGCCGTGAGGCCCGTCAAGGTCACATCGTTTCAAATATTAACCTGGTGAGACGCAGGGCGAAGCAGATCGGGACGCCGACTGAAACAACGCCCGGGGTCAAATCAAGGACAAACAAACGCGGCTTGTCCACTCCGGTGTTCCTTCATCCGCTTGACTTGAGGTTAGTGGTCACAATGGGGGGCTTGCAGAATATTCCAAATTTATAACGGAACAAGCGTTCATCTGGTTACGCCTTGCGCTTCAAAACGCTTTACGGCTTTTCTGAACGCGATTAGAAGAACTCGACGTCCAAAAGTTAAATTACTGATTCAGCTGTCGGGCGTTGGAGAATGCGGACCGGATGGCGTGGGATGGGCGTGGGTTCTGGGCGGGGCGGCAGGGTACCCACGAGCGTCTGGAGCCGGTACCGGAACTCTCCAAATGACGTCATCGATATAAAAAAAAAAAACGTTCACCGCCAGTGCGTCGTGTTAAAACTATGGCGACGCGCACCACATGGCAAACGGGCTCTATCTGCGAGCCGATCAAACACAACACACTCGTCATACAATGCGGTTAATAGCTCCCTCGGTCCTCAGCGGTTAAGCTTGATGGCTGTAAGCATTACAAGCCGGATGTGAACAGGGCTGTTCCGAAATACCGCAACAAAGTCGCGACGGGCCGGAAGCAATGCGGTTCCCATGCTACAACACGGAATAATGTCAGCGGTTCCCATACTATACGACAGAATAACGTCAGCACGCGGCCTGGGAGTGTTTCAGAGCCGCGCCTCGTGTGGCTGCGTCTGTAAGGCGTTCCTAAGGAAACCGCGCGCGGCACGGACGAATGACCTCCAGAAAGTCGCAACTTCTCGAGGGCGGAACAAGATAAAGCTTTTAAATAAAAAACCACGATAGGAGTGAGTTAGTAGTGAGTGAGTGAGCGAGCGTCCAGCCGCCTATGTGGATAATGCCACCTGGCTACAGCCTTCTTCCTGGCTGGGTGCACACTGCGCCCGCCTGCTCAAGGCCTTCTCAATCCCTTTCTCTCTTTCTGTCTCTCACTCTCCGTCTCTGCGTGTCGCTCTCCCTCGCCTCTCGCGTCCTCCTCCCCAAGTAACTCGTGGCAGTCCGGCTCCAGGGCCCACCGCTAATCACGGCGTCTCCCGTTAGCGCACCCCCCTGCCGCTGACAGCAGATGTCGCCACCGGCGTAAGTAGCCCGACCCCCGGGTTTGTTGGCTGCGGCTGCGGCGTGACGCCGACCGAGAGAGGCCAGGTCGCCGGCCCCTGTCACTGCTATGACAACACAACCACCACCGCCGCCGCCGCCAGCTCTGGGACAATCCAGGATCTTATGTCGTCGAAAACGATGACGACAGTTTCCCTTTTCAGGAGTAATTCACCGTGAGCGGGAGGGAGTAGGTTAATAAAAAGCGATAATTTTTTTCTCTCCCCCAACTACGAGTTGATCCTAATGCTCTCGCTGTTCGTTTTGTTGTCATGGCACCCCGTGAAGGAGTGCGGGAGAGAGTGTGAGGCAGCGATAACTCATGCGTTGATCACGTTTGCCGTCATCGTTCCCTCCCATCAAAGACCGCCAAAGTCCACGCGCGCTGGCATTAATTACTACCTGTTCCGTGATCTGGGGAGTGTCACCAGCGGCGTTGCTATGGGGATGTAGGAGGGGGGGGGGGGCAGGGGTGCGTTCCAAAAGAAGTTCCGAAGACAGCCACTCCAACGAATCACCGCGCCACACGCGGGGCGGGGCGAGTTTTAAGTGTTGACGGCCACCGCGCGCCCGCCTCCCAGAACTTATTTTGCAAACTCGGTGTCTGCTCAGCTTCCTGACACTTCTGACACCACCACCAGCAACAGAAAAAAAATGTCTGGCGTGGAGAGAAGTTTGACGATGTTTTTAAGGTCGTAGACGACGTCCCAGGGCAGGGCGTTTATTCCGGAAGGATGATTTGATGGGATAAAAACAGCCACTGTGGTCGTTGTGGCTAAGCCTTGAGATCGCGCCTGACATGAAGCCGGCGGGAAGGGCCGCGGTCTGACCACCGAATGGCGGGGACCGGAGTGACGGGCACCCACCCACCCGCCTGCCTGGCTGGGGTGGCCGGCGGGGCGTGGTGGGGCTGGAGTGGCCGGCGGGGCGAGGCCGGGCTGAGCAGCGGGACCGCCCAGCCCACCCACGGTCCACGTATACCCCCACCCTTATCCCGTCCGGCCGCCAAGACGACACCGGCCTCCCCACCGACCAGACCTAGTCCTGGCGGGTCGGCCGGCGGGCGGGCGGCGGGTGGGTGGGTGGGTGAATGAGTCGGGGAGCGGTAGGTCGGGATGGGACCGCACGGGACCTGACTCCGAGTGATTGGGTTAAAATGTCGCTTGCTCCCCAATCAGGTGCGAGAGGCGCACGCCAAGCCACCACACGCGGCCACAATAAACAACCCCCCCCCCACCCCCCCGGACTGGCAAACCTAGAGTCCGTCCCCTTCCCGTCACAAACCTCGAGACTGTCCCCTCCCCGTCACAAACCTGGACACCGTCCCCTCCCCGTCACACACCCGAAGACCGTCCCTCCTCACTACAGGGAACCAAGTTCCCCGGAACCTACACACCTCCGCGTACCCAACTATCAGGTTCCAGACATCCGCGCCCCCTCTCCGCTGCCCCCTTCCCTCCTAAACAGGTAGAGCCATTTATCTTGTGCCATCAATATGCGTCGCCAGCGCCCTTATTTCATCACCAGACGCATAAATATTTCATAATAGCGGTTGCACGATGGCTCTTTTTTTCCGCTCCTTCAAAAAGGTTCCGCCTCTACCGCCCAGCTCATTACGCAGGACGACGGCGGCATATCTCCGACGGCGACGCAAACAACAGTGAACACAACCCACACCCCTCTTCACCGTACGGCACCATTGACCAGGGCTTTCAAGCCGTGATTGGGCAGCACTCTTAAAGGTTGCGATGTTTTGTGCGGGACTACTCTGGTCAGTAAGGAACGGGTAGAGAGAAGAGCGGACTACAGGCATCGTTATGAATGGCAATGGATGGATTGTTTTTTTGTAGCTTGTGTAGCTACGCAGTGTGTCAAGTGCGTCAATGTGTGCTGTGACGGGATGGACTGTTGTATGTAGCAGGGGGGGGGGGGGGCACACACAAATAATACAATTATGGCTTTAGTCAAAAATGAAATGTTGGTGCTTTAGGCCAGTTTGGTACAAGCAATGGCCAAACTGGGCCAAAGTTGGTTGCATATTCAGGACCCTTTAACCACTTTTGGTCATACCGCGTCAATGGGGCAAGGGAGGGAGCCAGGTCCCCGGGGGTAGTAACCCCCTACTCTTTGCGAAGGACTTGTGAGATCTTCATCCACTGGGCCAAGGAACCTCCCGGGACGATGGTGGTGAATGGACGGAAAGTAATTTTAAATCCTCGACCTTGTAATCGGAATGGTACGTAGACCGGAGTCATACGTGAGCTATGCGCCCGCATAGAATAACGACGTGTGAATGACTGGGTGTCTGAGGCCACATGCGTGCACATCGTGGCTAAACCGGGTTAAGGAACCCCCCAGTACAATGGCAGGAATACATTGTAAAAAGTTGTCATCCGAGCTGGGCTCGAGTTTCTACGTCATCTACGAAACTTCTAGTAGCGATGATGTTCGGAGGTGAGACTGAAATGATTTGGTGTTTAAGGCGTCCTGTGTGCAACTAAGGGTTAAACTGGGCCATGGAACATTCCGGGACGATGAAGGATGAACGAATGGAACATGCTCCGGATTAGATGCCAAAGGACAGGATTCGAACCCAGGACCTATTGATCGGCGGTCGGCGGTTTAGGACGCTAACCACTAACCGCCACGCCAGGGAGGCCCAGGTGATGTGGTACTAATGGTGCTCAACGTCCCCCCCCCCCAAGCAACACCAGGGAGGCCCAGGTGATGTGGTACTAATGGTGCTCAACGCCCCCCTCCCCCCCCCAACAACACCAGGGAGGCCCAGGTGATGTGGTACTAATGGTGCTCAACGTCCCCCCCCCCCCAACAACACCAGGGAGGCCCAGGTGATGTGGTACTAATGGTGCTCAACGCCCCCTCCCCCCCCCCCAACAACACCAGGGAGGCCCAGGTGATGTGGTACTAATGGTGCTCAACGCCCCCCTCCCCCCCCAACAACACCAGGGAGGCCCAGGTGATGTGGTACTAATGGTGCTCAACGTCCCCCCCCCCAACAACACCAGGGAGGCCCAGGTGATGTGGTACTAATGGTGCTCAACGCCCCCCCCCCCCCCCCAAGAACACCAGGGAGGCTCAGGTGATGTGGTACTAATGGTGCTCAAAATACCACCCCCCACCCCAACACCAGGGAGGTCCCGGGGATGTGGTACTAATGGTGCTCAAGGTACACCCCACCCCCCACTCCCCCACACACAATAAACGCATATGTGCGCCTTGATCAGAGACAGGAGAATCGCGCCAGCTGACGCGCATATCACGTGGTACAGTTCTAGATCTGCCAGTTTCATGCATCCTCGTTTGTCACTCGTAATGTAGCAGTCAATGTTAGCGTCAAATTTAGGAGATAAACACGCAGTTGACGGCGCCGCACTGAACTCCAATGACGTATAATTAATACCGCGGTGTGTTTCGCATGTCAGACGAGTTTGTATTTTATGTTGAGACGGGTCACGTGATAAAAGAAGGCAGTCATTTCAACAGACAGAGACGGTGTTGTCGGCAGAGGTATCGTCAACATACGAACAGCCCCGTGAACATTCTTCTCCAAATAACACACAACTTTCCTGTAACTGAAGAAGGCGCATTAATGCAGGGTTTGTGGTGTGCCATTGCTGTTAATGGCACGGCGGGAAACACATGGGTGTTTCTGTAAAGCAGCCTAGCCGGCGTGCCCACTTGAGGGCGAGATAAAGAGACACAGCCTCTCGCGCGAGGTCTATGATATAACGCGGTAATTAAATGCCTCTTCATTTGTACTTTATTAAAGGTGCAGGTTTCAGCAAAATTCAGCCGATGACGCATGTAAAACCGCTCGTTCTCGAGTTTTATCTCGTCACAAATGTCTGAGAAATAGTTTAATGTTTAATGTTTTTAATGTTTAATAGCTATTCATACAGCATTTTAAGTGTATTTCCCAACTATGGGAAATTTTGCATTATTGAAAGGCACAAAAACCAAAAGATGATGGCGTTACACGCATGACAGCCATAGACAAATGCGCATATACTGAAACATCTGTGTGCGCCATGTTACGTCCAGACCGTGATACAATATGTCGATTCAATTTAGGAAAACATTTTTTAATATACTCGAGGAAACTTTATGAAGAACTGTTTAAAAAGGAGAAAACTTTGATCTCGGCAACCATATTTCGCTTCCAATTTTACCGGCGCCGTATTCAACATTACCCAGGCAATACGGTAATAAGGTAGGCAGTGAGTCATTGCAACAAAACAACTACTCATGATCATACCCTGAAAGAGAACACACGCGTAGTTTTACCTAATTTAATTTAGACTCTTCAAAAACGATGTCAAGAAGGTTATGCGGTTGCCGACATATCGCATCCACACACGTCATTTCCGACACCAGCCAGCTGCCATAGCAACGACCTCGTAACCTAGGCGACGTGCACCAATAACATTCTGACACAAAGCGGCGCGTCGTCCCTTTGATCTACAGATCAAAGGCGCCGCCAACACTGATCAGGAGGCAAACACTTGGAGATTCCATCGACAAGCAAAACGCCTCTAGGCCAGATAAAGAAAGGAACTATTCAAAATATGCCCTCACCCCCCACCCCACTGCCCCCGTGACCCAGCCTACCAGTGTTACGGGCCTGCCAGGCGGAACATTGAAAATATTGGTAATTTACTAGCATGGGATCATCGAAAAAGACAAGAAAAAAGACACCGGCCACTTCAAACAGTCTACAAATGTTTTACAGTCACAGGTAAATAGACATTTACAGCTGACAAGCAGCCGCTATTCGATCTAAAGACGGAAACAGTGAAGTTTTGCTGGGCTTATTTTTCTGTGTGACCACTCCACTCCCGGGTCATATTTTCATTCCTGATCTACATAACATGACACTTATACTCGATTAGCGAGAGGGTTGCTCGCCGTATCACGTACTGCCGGACAAAAGCCAGGACATCTCACCATTCCCGATTAAAAACTGAAACAGAATCAAGCTGAACACACGTGTTTACCCCATTAAGCTTCCTGCATGGCCTCCAAGATGGCGGCCAATTCACTTCCACACTGTGTTGGCGCCCTGTCTGCCAATAGGACTCGGCGTGTGACGGCCGCACGCTGCAGGGGCGATGTGTATGTGTATGTATGTCAGGGCGGATCGAGGGGTCACCCCACCCCTCAGATTATACCGCAATGATAATTCCTCTAAAACAGCGAGGTGATCAGATGTTTTAATAAAGTGTGGGCGGCCCTGAACGTGATATTTTCATGGACATTGCGTCTGCCGCCCCTTCCCGATACCACCACTCTCAATCCCTAATCCCATGTCCCGGATCCGCCCCTGATACTGCCACAATAGGGTGATTTGTTGTGCATGGTGGCGACACATTTAAAGTGATGTATTATAATGGCCCTACACACAGACGTATCAAAATAACCTTTTACAACAATATGTTACAGTAGTCAGCAAAATGTTCTAATACGCGTTATAATGGTTATTTTAGTGGCACGCACATAAGGTGGCGTGGATTAATATATTGATACGGCTTAGTGACACTATCATTAGTGGCAGACCCTACCACCACACTACAGCAGCAAACACATATACGGCCATCACGGAGTACGACTAGGCACAGCATCAGTCGCTTAATGAAGTATTCATCCCTATACATACGATGGAGTGGGCCCGGGGAGGGGAGGGGGTGAGCATTAAACCCCACAGCGGGTCATAAGCACATTACTTCTCTTCCCAAGCCACACAAAGCTCCATTTATCATTGCAATACGCCACGATACGATACCCATCCCCCCAACCCATTTCCCCACCGCTGCCCCCCCCCCTCCCCCACCACACCCGCTTTACGGTAACCGTATCGTCACTATAAAGCGGTCATAAGCAGGTTAGAAGAAAGCTTAGTCCTTCTTCATTAACAGACGTCCACTGTGGGCGTCACTCCACCTCCCAGTCCGACCCCTTCCCTTATCCCTGGTCTCTCAACCCTCAACCCTCATCCCGCGCCTCCCAGGCAAGCCATGCCGGGGGAGGGGGATGGGGGGGATACCGATGGGCCAGGAGCATGCAGCATGGCCATAGATATGCCCCATTGGCGGCGTGGGATGAGGACTGGCGGGATCGGGAGGTACAGGGGGAATGTGTGTGTGTGTGTGGGGGGGGGGGGATATGTGGGTGGAGAGGTACAGGGGGAGTCTGTGGGGGCTGGGGAGGTACAGGGGGAGTGTGTGTGGGGGTGGGAAGGTACACGTGGAGTGTGCTTGGGGGTGAGGAGGTACGGGGAGTGTGTGGGGAAGGAGGAGACAGGGGGAATGTGCCTGTAGGAGGTGGGGGGAGGAGATTGGGAGAGACTGAATCGACTATAGTGTAAACAACCATAGTGTGAGCAGCAGAGTGACCCAGGCTACAGGTTCACAGGTAAGAAGAACTGGGAAAGATAACGGACATCATGAAAGGAAATCTCAGAGAAAGCAAACCAATATAAAAGCAAAGACGAAGATGGCGGAGAGAAAATACGCTTCAGCAGTTGTCATGGAAGCAGGGATGTTTGAGGCTTGCCGGGGTGGTTGGGGAGCGTGTATGTGGGGGTGAGGGGTAAGGAGTGGGGGGTTAATGGGACGAGGAAGGGAAAGGGTAGATGTGGGGATATCACGAGAGGTCGGCCATTGGGCCAGGGGTTCATTAATCGCCCATCACTGGGAGTATTACCGATCTGTTTGTGGCGGGGTCTGCGGCTATAACGAGCAGGGTCAGGGTGGAGAGAGGGGTGGGGTGGGGTGGCAGTCGGGGTAGGGTAGAGTCGCAACTACGCCACCAGAGGAGGGCGGGGAGTCGGTGGACAACACAAGTCAAAATAAAACTTTAAATAAGTCATGTCCCAAAACACTGGCATTGACTCGATTAAAATCTATTTACAGCCCACGTATTACGTTTTGTCGTGTCGTAAAATCAGTCCCTGCTATGTATTTAAGGCACCTCGACCATAAGTTATGGTTGATATCCAGCGGTCCTTTTGGGCTCACCGAGTCCTCCCAGAGGGTCAGAGGATTTTGATCAGAACATGGAAACGATGGCCCATGCACGGACCCCTCTGGACCCCGTCCATGCTCCGGGGCAGCCAATAGAATCGATGCGCTAGATGGCGCTTGCCACGAAGAAGGGCAGGTTATATGACCACGTGACCACGGCGTGACATTGGCACGGAGACAATCATGGACCTCGCCACAGGAAGGAAGGCAGGAAGGAAGGATGGAAGGGAGGGAAGGGAGGGAGGGAGGGGAGAAGAGTGGGGAATGACTATGGGAGGGTGTAGGGGGGTGGGGTGGGGGGGGGGGGGGTGGAAGGGGATGCCTTTATCAAATCCAGTTGTCACTCAACAACCGACTCGCCGAGATTGACCTTGACAAGATAATGCTGGAACCAAGGTCGTGGCGACCACACTAGCAATTTGTCTTGGGGAGCATCAATAATTCACAGGCGAGAGTCACGCAGTGGCACGTATTATCGCCCACGCATGTGACTCCACACCACGACGGAGGCAGGCAGGGGAGGACGTCGGGGGGGGGGGGGGGTGGCGACGATAGAACCCGGATGCTGCTGGGGGTGACTCCCAAGACAACGTCCTTTGACTCACATTATTAATAGAGATACACCATTAGATGGGACAACAGTACAAAATGGCGTCCGGCCGGTCCCGCCCAGGCTTGGCGGTCATAAAGTCCACGTGGTTATCTCCCGGTACACCACTCCTCCGAGACGACCCCATATCTACAGCGACCTAGAGCCCGCCCCGGGGCGCCCAAGGCAAACTCCCCGGGAAAGTCAAGTGACCAACCAGGGTGGCTTCCACCATTCCCATGGTAACCAGTCGATTCGTTGTTTGCATTCCAGGCAGACCATCACACTTGAAGACTGGCGTCCGTCCCGTCGAAGCCGGAATATCGCTGAATTATTGCTTATTACGGACTGTAGAGGTCGGTGGGTGGGAGTTGGGAGGGGGAGGGGAGATGGGTGTAGGGAGCAGAGAAAGGGGCTTGAGAGTGGGGGGGGGGGGCGGGGGGAGGTTTACAAGCACACAATAAAGTCTTTACACAAGGAAAAGGCAGGGTCCAGGCATAGCGATACTTCAGCATCGTTCAGACAACGCCATGACACCCCTCCTCGAGCCAGTCATAGGTTAACTCTGGACGAAGGGTATCTGTCAATAGCCGAGGCAAACGAAGTCGGCATGATGGATCTTATCATCCACCATAGATACAAAGGGCCGTCGCCACCATCATCTAATGAAAGACGACACGTTTATGCCCAACCGCACGCCACTCGGCTACCCCCCGCGCAGGCATTAGTTGGTATCTCAGCTCCTATTATCAGCACAACTCTAGGAATATCAGTGCCAAGATAGTGGATGTTGTACTCGGTGGCTTCGCAACAACCGGCGTTATCGGCCCAGGGTCTCGAGCCAGACAGATATGACACTTTATCGAAGCACTGTCGATGAGATGCCCGTGGTACCTAATAAATGTGCAAACATTCTTTTGGGTTTGGGACGTGGTAAATAGAGTGCGGGTAAAAGTAGACACTATCTCCATCATCTGAATTCCCTCTAGATTGGCCTCAAGTCTTTGTACTTGGGTGACCGGCCAACAAAACATGTTGAATATAGCTTTCTATGATATGATGAAGCCCATAATCGGAGGAGGTTAAAACTACTATATTATAGTTAAACCACATACTAGACTTTGTCAAGGTCATAAAAAACATAGCGCCACGTGTCTCAAAACAAACTCCAACCCCCCACCCACCACCAGAAAAAACTAAGTTTATAAATAAATTCAATTTAAGAGGCTTTGCCAAGTTCAGATAGCAAATTACGCCACGTGCTTCCAACAAACTCTTCCTCCCGCTACAAAACTGAGGTAATTTCATACGTTCAATCTAAGCAACCGACGAATGAACCCACCGCTCCAGCTAAATCGACTTGCGGACTTAATTTCTTCAATCTCCAACTCTCGCTTCAATAGCCGGTAGGTGGCGCTCCGCGGCATAGCCATCTGAGGATCATTTACGCCACAGACCAGTTTAGCAGAACTCTGCTGCTGCCAGAGCAATAGACATCTCTGGTAAACTTTCATTAAAGCTGACAGACGCTGCCTTTAAAAACTGAAGCCCGTGCGGTCGTTGAGAGACCAGATGTGGGCATCCGCTGTCGGTTGTCTGTAAATATTTACATGCGCCATTAGGCTCGCATTCAACAGCGCCTAGATGGGACCAGCCTAGACGAGAGCCAGCATCGCGTGTCCAGGCGTCAGATCGTCTTCGGGCTTTAAGCTGTGGCGGGGTAAGGCAAGTACCGTATATCTCATGTACAATTGCTTCACTTATTCCACTTTTGATTTAAATCCCCTTGGATGTTGGATTATTGTTGTGCATTTAACAATACATCTGACTCAAAGTCGTATTTCTTTGGTCTGTACATCTTATTGTCTCTGTGTTTGTATCTCCATCTTCAAATTCCCATGGGTTCTTATTTTATTTACAGCCCCATTAAATGCATTATGCCTCACCATGAAATATGTTTCATCTTTCTATTATCACATCATCCCTGACATAAGTGACTGGAAGCCATATTGTCCCTTACACAGCGACGTTGTCCGTTACACAGGTAACTGACAGCCACATTGTCCCTTACACAAGTAACTGACAGCCACATTGTCCCTTACACAAGTAACTGACAGCCACATTGTCCCTTACACAAGTAACTGACAGCCACATTGTCCGTTACACAAGTAACCGACAACCACATTGTCCGTTACACAAGTAACGGACAGCCACATTGTCCCTTACACAAGTAACTGACAACCACATTGTCCGTTACACAAGTGCCTGACAGCCACATTGTCCGTTACACAAGTGCCTGACAGCCACATTGTCCGTTACACAAGTAACTGACAGCCACATTGTCCCTTACACAAGTAACTGACAGCCACATTGTCCCTTACACAAGTAACTGACAGCCACATTGTCCCTTACACAAGTTACTGACAGTCATTGTCCACTATACAAGTAACTGACAGTCACATTGTCTCTTACACAAGTAACTGACAGCCACATTGTCCCTTACACAAGTGCCTGACAGCCACATTGTCCCTTACACAAGTGCCTGACAGCCACATTGTCCCTTACACAAATAACTGACAGCCACATTGTCCGTTACACAAGTAACTGACAGTCACATTGCCCGTTACACAAGTAACTGACAGCCACATTGTCCGTTACACAAGTAACTGACAGCCACATTGTCCCTTACACAAGTAACTGACAGCCACATTGTCCGTTACACAAGTAACTGACAGTCACATTGCCCGTTACACAAGTGCCTGACAGCCACATTGTCCGTTACACAAGTGCCTGACAGCCACATTGTCCCTTACACAAGTAACTGACATCCACATTGTCCGTTACACAAGTGCCTGACAGCCACATTGTCCCTTACACAAATAACTGACAGCTGCATTGTCCGTTACACAAGTGCCTGACAGCCACATTGTCCCTTACAAAAGTAACTGACAGCCACATTGTCCGTTACACAAGTAACTGACAGTCACATCGCCCGTTACACAAGTGCCTGACAGCCACATTTTCCGTTACACAAGTAACTGACAGCCAGATTATCCTTTACACAAGTGCCTGTCAGCTACATTGTCCTTTACACAAGTGCCTGACAGCTACATTGTCCGTTACACAAGTGCCTGACAGCTACATTGTCCTTTACACAAGTAACTGACAGCCACATTGTCCGTTACACAAGTAACTGACAGCCACATTATCCGTTACACAGGTAACTAACATTTCTGCTCATATAAAATATGTTTTGTAGACGTTTAGTCACATTTTCTACTCTAGCCTACAACTCATTGACAGCCAATCGATCGGCAATGCTTTCGCTCAAATACTATAGTGCCTCTATCTGTGTCACTCACTGTCACATTGATAGAATCATCGCATTCTGGAATGAATAAAGCCCGCAGGCTGCACACGACCAGTACCGTCGACTCAAATTGAAACTTTCCTTTTTCTGATATAGACGTGGAAAGCTAAAGGGAGCTTTGCCGAAGCCCTGAAAGTATAACCATCTGCTTCAGACAAGGACAGGACACTTACCGACAATGATACTCAGCGCTCGAGGCAAAGGTCTATCCGGCGATTCTCCATACTCCGCGATACTAGATCCACAATCCTGTTTTTAGACGCCTCCAGTCAGTTGGCCGAGCGGCCTTCACAAGGGCGGAAGACCTTGGTCCAGTACTAAAGTCGGGAACTCTGCCACAACACGGTTCATTACCAGTCAGACGGGTCAGGTACCGGCTCCACTATAACGCGGAACAGACATGAGCTGGTTGGCCGGCCAGGTAGCCCAGTAAACAGAGACAGGACTGGATGGGTAGCCAACCAGGATGTAGTGGCTGGCTACAGGTACTCCTCAGGCAATCCAGAGCCACAGAAACAAACACAGTACATACACACACAGAGAGAACTAACCACACCGCGGTGGGCACATCTACACCGCACTACAAGTGGGACTGGCAGCGGTAAAGATACCGCCAAGATTCGAACTGGGTTGGTGGGTCGGGTAGAGTAAAGTTCAGACACGAGTTGGTGGTCGGAAGTCTCTCCGCCCCTACAGTAGTTATTAGTCAGTCAGACCGTCAGTCGGTCAGTTAGTGCATAGACAGGACAGATGACACAATACGTTGAAGATGTGACTATGACGTTTGTGGGAGCAGAGAGTGTGAGACCGTAAGTGGGTTAAGGGGAGGGGCGGTGTCTGTGTGCGTTGGGGGGCGGGGGGGGGGGGGGGAGCTGAGGGCAAGGGTGAGCGGATTAGGCCATGCCGTACCTATATCACAGACAACATATAGAGCGGACTGCCGATTACCGACAATAGACCGTGGTAAGTTTACCCGGCGGCCCCACACAACAACAGACGTAGGGGCCACGGTATGGCCGGCCGGCCGGGGCAACGGGGCAACAGAACCGCCAGTTGGTAGTTCACTGCCAGCTGGCAGTCAGGGGGAACCGCCTACCAACCCACCTACCTACCCCACCCAACTAGTACATACAGTGAAATACCGCTCCAGGAGTGGCAAACAGCGGCCCCCTACCACCTCCATCGCTGTTTATTATCGCTCACGTAACGTGCAAATCTTAAAAGTTGAAAGACGTAAAGTAAAAAATAAACGCCATTGAGAAAACTTCAGCGCTGTAAATCGTTGTGTATTGGTGTAACATTTTACCGATCCCCGAAAATAGCTACCACGTTGTGGCCAGGGTCTGCAATGTATGCGTGAAAGCCGGGCCCATGTGTCACTGTACATTGTGGATTGCGATACGATAAGGGACATAGGGGTCGGCTAGCGGGTTAAGTGTAGGGGCACCGTCCGGTACACGGACGGCTGTGTGCAGACAGACTCTATCCCTACCAACACATACATGTTCTAACTGGCCTTTATTAGTCCCCGAGATGGATATATAACAAAAAGAAATGTATGGTTCCCTGGAAAGTCGCCAGACGGAGCCACATGACGGCTGATGTCACTAGTGGTGATGGTGGGGTTGCCAGGCGGCGGTTGTATTAATTTTTACTATCTCGGCACAGGCACAGGGGATAAATATAAAGGAAGTTACTGATTTATGTCACAAGGAGAAGGAGGAGGCCGAATATCAGGGACATGGGGCTTCACCTCTCAGCGGGGCAGATACGTGGGGTAGATAGACACTGTCGTCAGTGGCAACAGCTCTACCACTGTGCATTTGAAAAACATAATTTGTTTTGTTATACTTGTAAACCTTTATACTTTTTACGCCATTTTAAGTCCTTTGCAAGTCTTTTACAATTGTTGTGGCTGCTGTTAAAATCTAGATACATATATTTGGTATATACGGTACCACATCTACCTAACAATATATAACCCTTCCAACAATATATTTAAAGCTCATCATAAGCCATTTATAGTCCGGCATAGGCAAGTTTAACCCATTACAATTGCTGCCTCTGCTGCCGAGATCAATCTATTTGGTATAGATCTACGACATAACAAAGACCAATAAAGCCGTCATGCCATGCCCAACGCTTCACAACAAATATTGTCTAGTTTAGCCACCGAAGCTTTGAGCTTCAAACTCGTGAGACTACATGTTGACAGACCAGTTGAACCTGGGGTCGCCGAGCGTACAGTTTGATCAAGCTGATGGGTAGTAATCCAACAACATCTCACTCGACCCTCCAGCGAATCCAACAATCATATTCCCATCGAGACGTAGTCCAAAGGGGGCAAGAACCCCCCCCCCCACCCCCAAATAAAAGTATCCCTTCCCGATAACGCTGTAATCCAATCCGAGTGATGGCATCGAATTCGGAGCCTCTTTCTTTGTGACCCACCAGACGTATTCCCGAGAAAAACACCAACAGAAAATAAAGGATGAAAAAAACAACTAGATCCACAAAAAAGGACAGTTTCTTGATGGAGGGATTTTTTTTTCTTCTGGAATTACCCTCAAGGAGGCCGTTAATTAAATCAAGAACACCGGGGAAGCCTTCCCCCGTGAGGGATGCCACCCTGCGAGCAGGCACACGGACAGACTTGCGTATTCGATGAAGACTGGAAGCGTGTCAGTCCTAGAACTTAATTTGGTTGATTGGTAGGAGGCTTTAAGCTCAGCAGGCAGGTCATAACGGAACGGGCTCAGGCAAAGTCATGTCTCAGGGAGTAACTCCGTACTCTTGGCACAAAAAGACCTGGGACCTTGCACAAACATGACATCTGCACCGGTAGCGTTACCAAGGACCGTGTCGCTTGGGGTAGACTTGCAGAGCTCACTCGGTAGGGCTACATAGTCGCGGAACAGTTAATCCAAATGATAAAGAAACGTTCTAGGTTGGATTAACATTATCGCATCTCTGCAGCGGTGGTGGTGGGGTACGTAAGGAGGGAGGGGGGGTACGTGAGGGGGGGGGGCAGGACAAGTTATGGGTAGGGGTGGCGATTGGTATCAGTGGCGATGGCACCGTCCCATGGTATGGACACGAACTGATTATAAACAAGATCGATGAGAGGGTAAGATGATCCGCCGATGAAGTCTCCCGAGATGAGTAATACATGACATGTTTGTGTTTCGGTCACTGCTGTCAATGTCAAAGCCAGTGACTTCTCGCCACAAGCATGTGGCCAGGATCTAAAACCTAAATATTTTCAAGCCTGAATAGTGCAATAGTATCGTTAGAATTGATTGCCTGTTTGTCATCATCCATCAAACTGTGAAAAAACACTTCTGCGACGCAGTACAGCGACGTAAGTCTGTGATCTTTAGCAGTCCATTTCAATCAATGTTACAGCTTTGCTAAACTTGATGTGAATGCTAGTCTCTCACTGCAGCATGTTGCGCCGGATGGTCAGTGTAGGGGGAGACCTGACGGAGGTGCAAGAACTCCGCCGCCGCGGAACTAGCGAGCCATCTTTCGAGGTCAGGTAATAAATCAACGAAGTCACCCGATCCTGGTAGGCCAAATGACATTCCCGAAGGGGACTCCATCAGGCTAGCTAGGTGACGGGGTCAGGGGCACGTCTTACCCTCTCAATGACAACATCATTCATTTCTCGACGCCGGCATGCCAGGTGTTCGGTTAGACCCCGTCGTTTCGGGGTTTAGACTTCGCGAGCTGCGAACGAATTACCGAATTTCAGCGGTCAAAACAACAGGTGAAATATGCCTGATGCGCTGATAGGGGAGTTCTCCCCAGGGACGGCTATGTTGTGGTTACCACGCCTTGCCTTGACACCTCCAGTCCGCTAGGCCATCTGTTATTACGCCCAAGTCTATATTCCTTCACGTCCCGTTGCGCTAACGTCAGCAAAAAACAAATCTCTTCGGGGTTACATATTTAGGAGCTTCCCCCTGGTCGCCTGGATGCTGACATAACCTTTTCACGAAAGATTAGCCAGAGAGGTAGAGAATCACCGTCCTCGGGTTACTGGTTGTCGTAATGAAAGGATACGTGGCCAGGGACAAACAGAATGGGACGGGGGAAGCGGTGGAAGCGAGGACCTCAGAGGCGAGGTATAAGTCCCCTAGGTAATCCCGTTTTCGCACCGGGTTTATGACTTCCGACCACTAGACTCAATCACCGTGCGGACGAGACCCTTACAAAGCGAGAACACATCACACTAGGACAAGGACTATTCCCCATCTGACATCCAATCTATGTATGGAGAGATGGCACCATTAATATCCCCACCACATATATCTCTGCGAAGCGACATATCACTATCAAACCCATTCCAACATTTGACATCTACTGCGCCTTGCGAATTCGCAAATACGAACGTGATCCAAATAGGCATTTTTCTCGCCTGACACTCCAGGGTATCTTGAAGTTACTGTGATCATCAAGACTTGTCCCATTGTATCCCACTTCCCATAACTAACTTACACTGGGACATGAGACCCAATAATAAATCCCATATAGACATTACAGACAAACCCATTGTGCGGCTAGTGCGGTGTGGGCAACACTCGGCATGGCTGCACTCTGGCCGCCGGTCAATTTGGATTGTGGCATGCAGTATATGTGGTTTATATGCGGAATGTGCTATATTGGGGTTCACGACTGTCTTAATAACAGCGAATGTTTAGCTTGAGACATGAGCTGTGTGGTAACAGGTTCGAGCTCACCTGCATGGTCAATCTTCCATGTTACAGCACACGAAATCAAATGGACTAAATAGTAAAAAATATGAGCCCTACGTGAGTTATGCTGAGGCAATGGTTCGAAGAATGACCTGCAAGAGGTGAAAGCAACGGGGACACATCAGGGACGCCGTGGGCACAGAGACCGTGGGCACAGAGACCGTGGACACAGAGACCGTGGGCACAGAGGCCGTGGGCACAGAGACCGTGGGCACAGAGAGGGTGGGCACAGAGACCGTGGGCACAGAGACCATGGGCACAGAGACCGTGGGCACAGAGGCGGTGGGCACAGAGACGGTGGGCACAGAGACCGTGGGCACAGTGGGCACAGAGACCGTGGGCACAGAGACCGTGGGCACAGAGACGGTGGGCACAGAGACGGTGGGCACAGAGACCGTGGGCACAGAGACCGTGGGCACAGAGACCGTGGGCACAGACCGTGGGCACAGAGACCGTGGGCACAGAGGCCGTGGGCACAGAGGCCGTGGGCACAGGGACCGTGGGCATAGAGACCGTGGGCACGGAGACCGTGGGCACAGAGACCGTGGGCACAGAGGCCGTGGGCACAGAGGCCGTGGGCACAGAGACCGTGGGCACAGGGACCGTGGGCACAGAGACCGTGGGCACAGAGACCGTGGGCACAGAGACCGTGGGCACAGAGACGGTGGGCACAGAGACCGTGGACACGGAGACCGTGGGCACGGAGACCGTGGGCACAGAGACCATGGGCACAGAGACCGTGAGCAGAGAGACGGTGGGCACAGAGACCGTGGGCACAGTGGGCACAGAGACCGTGGGCACAGAGACCGTGGGCACAGAGACCGTGGGCACAGAGACCGTGGACACGGAGACCGTGGGCACAGAGACCGTGGGCACAGAGACCATGGGCACAGAGACCGTGAGCAGAGACCGTGGACACGGAGACCGTGGGCACGGAGACCGTGGGTACAGACAGGGAAGTCCACATTGACAGACATTAAAGTCGGACGAGACGAACTGTGCATTCTGTCATTACAACAAATTCAGCAGATATTTATTCAAATTATCATTTCAAATATTTACTCAATTGCCTTGAATAAAGGCGTCGACTGAAAGAGGATTTTGTATTGTCACGTAAGGACGTCCGTACGGACGCTTTGTCTAGGAAGCGAGGTACTCCACAGAGAAGATTTGATATGGCCTTCTACACCGCACACCGCACCTCGTTAACGTTGCGAAAAACGGAGTTTGATAACTCGACCGCCCGTCTCAAGAAGTCAACTCGCGTCGTTCGATTCCACATGGATTTCTGCAGCATTGACTGTACATTGATTAACATGGGACGAGCAATAACGCAGCATAGCCTATTTAAAATAATGGCGACAAATTCACGGCGCCGCAACCTGCTTCTAGACCGACCATTCGCCATCACTACAAAATAAAGGCGGGGAAAAGCAGACGACATAACAACACACGCCAAGCACGGACCCCGCCCGTATAACTTTGTCAATATCGGTTTAAGCGACATGGTTTATTCTGTAGCATTGCCCAACTTTTTTCCCCTACGCCACGGACCGCTTTTATCCGATGGCTGGAGAGCCCTGGCGCAGACAGTCGGTAGCGGAGAGGTCACGCACATGGGCCTTTCTTTCACTGTTGGACCCCCCCCCCCCACCCCGGGGGGGGGGGGATTCTAGACAGCGTACGCGTAGATCAACGCCAAGAACCCCCGTGGATGCTAGTCTAACGCTGCAACTTTAAAAGGGTCACCCCAGGCAGCCAGAGAAAGCACCTTAACAATCAATCTGTGAACGACGGTCTGAGAGGCAAAACTTGGGTGTGGTTTACACAACAGACCGCTACGAGCTGCACAAAGCCGCCACGACATCGACGGAGAAAACAAAAAGGGGATTTATCATCTCTGGAGTTACCAACCAAATAGTAAAACTGGCAAAACATGATATCGAAACCATACCGATATAGCCGTTAAAACATTCGTTTGTGAGCGTAGGGTAGGAGTTGCATGACGCTAGACGTGTCTGGTCTCTAGCATAAAGGCTTTAGAACAAAAACAAATAGATGCTTGATTTGCTCCAGGTTTGGGATTGAGGATAATAATGTCGTCGAGTAATGTGCCACAGCGACCGATTTAAGACAGGAGGCCCTACTGGTGGCGACAGAGCGTGGCGTGTGACCCTCCCCGTAACCTGCCTCAGTGTCACCGTCCAGGGAAGTCGTGAGAACACCGCCGCTGGTGACGTGGTTGTAATGGTGACGTAATTAGCCAGCCATACGGGTGTAAACGGTTATATCGGCGCACGTGTTTTACCCATTTATGACGTAAAAACGGAAACCGTCCGCAATGGTAGGTTATTGGCCATAACTAGATGTCGTAAACGGATCATTAGTAATCTATAAAATGTTTTATTAGCCAGCCATCTTTACCCGCCACTGTTTTCAGAGAGAAGCAAATTCCACACGATAATAGTGATATATATGAATTTCAAAAGGAGTTTTAATAAAATTACAAAAGTGTAAGAGGATGTTTATACCCTCAATGTTTACCTTTGCGGGAAATTGCTGCTGTTAGTTTGTGTCATGTTGGTAACAATTGTTTATAACCAAATGTGTAATATTAAATGTGAACCTCTCAAGTAAAATGCGAATATTTAAAAAATGCGCGTGTTATGTCGACTACACAGAAAAGCCCAAGGGTCCTCAGAAATTGTGTATATTGTCGTGACGTCAACACATGTGACGTAATGCGCATGGACGACACTCGTCGATCTGCTTACGGGGTGTTAGTTAATAGGAAAAACAAATGGGGTTTTCGCGTGCTGCGTTCCGCGGTATCACCATGGGAACGCCCTTGGCACGACCCCTACGAGTCTCTCTACGACGTACCTGTAGTGGCAAACTTTTAAAGCCGCCTACTACCACCGTAAGAACTGGCCACCGCCCACCTTCAGGCCAGCAATCTTCACTGGCAACCAGGCCAGGTGAAGGCAAAACTTGCCCCTCCCGGTCTGAGAGTCGGACACGTGCGCGCTATGACAGAGCGGCGGTCTGCCGACCCAAGGCATCCTCCTCTTTCTCTGCTCTAACCACCCATCCTGCCATCACCGCAGCCCGGTGCCAACCCCCTCGACCCCCCCCCCCCCCACCGCCTTCCACACCGCCCCCTCCCCACCGCCCCATCTCCACTCACTCCCCCAACCACCGACAGCCGCTCCATCCCCACACGCCAACGCGAGGATGAGGGACGCCCCATCTGCCCTGCTCAGCTGGTCCGTGGAGTTCTAACATTCGAGGGGAGTGTTTCGGAATTACGATCATCGGCAAAAGTTGATGAGTTCGGAAGTTATGTTTTCTTGTGGAATGATTCATTAAAGGAACGAGTAAAAAAATGGAAGGAAGTTGTGGAAGGGTATTCTAGGGTGAACAGTCCTGGTGAGCTTTCCGGGATTGGCTGGATTGAGAAGGACGCCACCATGAAGGTCACATGGGGAGGAAGGATAAACTGTGGAGCGTGTAAATGTCTCTCCCCGTGGGTACATTATTATACGTGACAGGACATGGGATCTGTGTCCTGGGCGAACATTACATGCAATTGGAAGGCAATCCTGGAAGGCAATCCCGGAAGGCAATCCTGGAGGACATTCCTGGAGGGCAATCCTGGAAGTCAATCATATAAACCAATACTGGAAGTCAATCATATAAACCAATACTGGAAGTCAATCATATAAACCAATCCCAGAAGTCAATCCTAGAAACCAATCCTGGAATTCAATCCTGGACGGAAATCCTGTAAGGCAATCCTGGAAGGCAATCCTAGAAGTAAATCCTAGAAACCAATCCCAGAAGTCAATCCTAGAAACCAATCCTGGAATTCAATCCTGGACGGAAATCCTGTAAGGCAATCCTGGAAGGCAATCCTGGAAGGCAATCCTAGAAGTCAATCCTAGAAACCAATCCTGGAATTCAATCTTGGAAGTCAATCCTGTAAGGCAACCCTGTAAGGCAACCCTGTAAGACAATCTTTTAAGGCAATCCTGGAAAGCAATCCTGGAAGTCAATCCTGGAAGTCAATCCCGGAAACGAAACCAATTCTGGAAGGAAATCCTGGAAGGCAATCCTGAAATAAAGTTCTGGAAAAAAGTATTTTGCTGAGAGGGTCTTCCTGGGACGCAGGTTTTGACATTTGACGTGGGTGCAGCAAGCCTGGCGTGTGGTGTTTGTGACAATGGCCTCCCAGGGGGGCTATCCCGCGAGGCTGGCGGGGATGGAGGGGGGGGTGTGGCGGGGTTCTGAAGGCCCGGACCTGGACCCAGGGGTAGAGTAGGACCACCCCACGACGTGTTTACGGCCGCTGAGCGCACCCTCTGGGGGCACCCCTTGGGAGGCCATTGGTACCCAGTTAGCGCTATGTAAGCACGGCCAAAACAGCTGCAGACCGCAGGCAATTACTGTGTCCACGAGGGTGGGCGAACTGGCGGGGGGGGGGGGGGGGGGGCGGGGAGGGGCGAGGGGGGGTGGGTATGAGTGGGGTGTTGCAGTTAAAAGTACATAGTGTTTAGGGAGAGGGGGTACTAGATATATATACACACACAAAATTGTGGAATCTGGGGAGAGAACGGGTGCCAGAGGAGCAGTGGGGCGTAACAGGTATACGGGGTGGGGGTGGTTGTTGAGTGCAGGGCCGCTGAGTGCACACGGAAGGGGGCCGGGCGGTAGTGGGATTGGAATAGAGGGGGGGGGGTGAGGCTGAGATCTCCAAAACCTGGATTGTCATAATAGTTGTGCAAATACGTTGGGATCTACCAAGTTTTCACGAATGGTATCACGGACGTGAATGTTACAAAAAAATACATCCATGTCCCTTCTGAGGCCTCGTATCATCACCATCCATCCCACCGCTCGTGTATAATATCTCCACAGGGGTGAGGGGTAACCATGACCGCAGCATCAAGACACCCCTGCCACCCCACCCCCCCCCTACGATTCCCTGCCGCTGACGGTCATCAGGAGGTGTCACACGCCCAATAGCTCACCCCCCCCCCCCTCACACACACACCACCACCCACCCCTAATACCCTCACCCCCAGCGAGCATGGATCAGGGTCATCAGTTTCGCCGAGTCCGGCTCCAAAGCCTTTGCCACCGGACCCCAGTGCCCCGCAGAAAGCCCCCCTTGATGTCTCCCGTTTCATTCCACTTAGAGGGGCTGTTACAGGGCGGGCGGCTCTTTGATGAAGAGAAACGACACGTCTCTCAGGTCCTGCAGGGGGGACGCCGGAGGCTGGGCCGTAGGGGGTTGGGGGGAAGAGACCGGGTCGTCCCGGGTGGCAGGACGTCCCCGACCACGGGCAGTGGCGGTGGAAGGGGTGGATGCGGGGTGTGTGTGTGTGGGGGGGGGGGGGGAGGGCACATACATGCCCCGGGGGCTAAAGTTGGGTGGTCGACGTCGGGCTTCGGGGTTTGAGTTTGGCACTTGGGCCTGGGAGTTAGGACACCCACCTGTGAAAAGTGTTTCGGGCTGGAAGGGTGGCCCCAGTGATGTTGGCAGACAAGATGAGCGTTGTCACCAGTGACAACTTGGTCCCCCTAGGGGGTTGGGTTGCCAGCGATATCCCCGTGAGTAAGACCCTCCGCCGCCCATGGTGACGTCTGGGTGTGTCAGTCACAATCGAGGCCCCAGACACCTGCATAAAGCTCTCTCCAGGGCCCGTAGGTTCAAACGGCGGGGGCCAAATATTTCACACACCGCCCAGCGCTCTCACCCAAACGATCGGGGCCGAATATTTCTCCCTGGAATAATAATAGGGCAATTGCATGGAACTGTGGGAAATATTCGGCCCCGGTCATTTCGAGCCTACGGGTCCTTCTGCCCGTAAGTTCGAAACGGCGGGGGCCAAATATTTCGCCCTAGAATAGGACATTAGCATGGAGCGGGGCGAAATATTTTGCCCACGCCGTTCGAACTTACGGGCCCTGGTCGTGGGTTCAAACTCTGGGTCCAGCACCTTGTGGGGCAAGTCTCACCCAACCCCATGGCATTGTCCCGGGGAGGTGTCTTGTCCCGGGTCAGCCTTCAAATCAGCCTGTAACACCAACATTACATTTCATTTCCTCGGCACCATTATCCATGTCGATGCAGTTTGCCTTGGGGCGCCGGCTGCGGCACGCTGAGAGTCAGACCATTGGTTCCAGGTCACAATAGGTCCGTGCTCGGCGCGGTACGGTCTAGTTTGTCGATCGTCCCCATTAACCTCGGATAGTTATACGGTGAAAGATTGGAACATACACTTTTAAATGAAGATGGTTGTAATATCTTGTGTGGGCATCCCTTAGATTAAGTTAGAACACCACGACCGGCCACCTGACATGAGGCACGATTGTAACCATTGGCTACTGTAATACCTGTTTTCTTCAAAGTTTGCTAAGAGAATGGCGTCAGAATCAATGGCAGTCTGGATCAGGACATACATCGACCAGTAGACCGGCGAGTCATACTGAGATCACGTGACTAATCCACCTACATCATTTGTAGCCAGGGCTTGGCCAAAGAGACAATGCGGAAAACACGGCAATGGGAAACACGGCGAGAAGAAACACGGCGAGAAAGAACATGGCGAGAGAAGACGTGGCGAACACGGCGGTAATGATAATGGTAATTCAAATGCGAATATTCAAAAAATATTACGTCACGTACATGGAAACCCCCACGGGTCCAGTTGTCGTGACGCCAGCACATGTGACGTAATGCGCATGGATAGATAGTCATGCGTCGATCTGCCTACGGGTTGTTAGTCAATAAGAGGAGACAAATGGGTCCTTCGCGTGTTGCGCAGTGATGCAATGAAGCCACCAGGGGGTGCCAGGTAACCATTCTCTCGAGGTCTGTGAGTTCCCACGTCGGAGGGAAGGAAGTCTAACACTAGCTGAGAGAGTGCCCGAAATGTGGTTAAACCCCCTAAGGGGGCAGCGGCTTTCTCACGGCAATGTTTACTCAGCGCTTGTTCTTTTCTTCTTGTACGGCATGCGCATGTTATATTCAGGAACATTCATACGATACGATAAGAGACGTGTGTAAACCTTTAAGAAACTTTAAAAGATGGGTTATAACGAGATTTAGTCACTTGATAAAAGATAAGGGGCCCCAACGGAAGCCAAGCGTCACTCACAAAGAAAGTGTATCTGGGAACTGGGGGAGGTCCAGATCAACAGTGCCACGCTCTCTGTATACATTATCGACGTATGATCTGAGATCTTTACATTGGACTAACATAAACATTTGTACAGGTGGGGTACGACCCTTCGACCAGTCGCCCGTGTTAATGACGGGACCATTAGTGTGGCCTCTCACATGGTGGCAATCGCACTTCTTTGGCCCGCTTCACCCGGTATCATCGATGCAGTGTCGGTGTAGCAGTAAATGACGCCGGCCACGTACCAGTGAACCGACGTCAGGACAAAGCACGTCTTCCGGGTCTAGTTTGTATCACTCCGCCGTCTAGTTAGCGGCGGCGGCAGGCGGAGGGAGCTGTTGTTACTTGCCAGCCAGGTTGATCCGCCAGATTAAGGTCAAGGTCGGAGTCATAGGCGGTCCGTTTGTTGTTTCTTTTAAAGACTGACGGAGTGGCTGCTGGCGACCAGTGAGAGGGTGGGTGAGGGCGTAGGGTGCGCACGATGAATGCAACCTGGCGAGGCTGCCTTATCACAACATCTATGCCATCGGACGCCAAGGTGCGCTTGAACGTTACGCTAAGCAAGCGGCGCCCTGCTGGAGTGGCTGGTGCACGTTACAACTGATGGCGTAACGGCGGGGCGTGACGGCGGGGCGTAACGGCGGGGCGTGACGGCGGGGCGTAAAGTCTAGGCGTGACGGCGGGGCGTGACGGCGGGGCGTGACGGCGGGGCGTAATGTCTAGGTGGAGCGTAAAGTCTAGGCGTGACGGCGGGGCGTGACGGTGGGGCGTAACGGCGGGGCGTGACGGCGGGGCGTGACGGCGAGGCGTAACAGCGGGGCGTATAATCGGGACGTAAGGTCGGTGCGCCCATTGACGGCGTGTGATCAGGCGTCAAGTCAGCGCGATAAATTGTGGGGTAGCTTCAGGGGTGGCTCAGGTAAACGGGATGGTACCATGGGGGCGTAACGACTATTCACTTGCAACGGGTGCCAGCACGGGTTACCAACCGTAGCGGGGCGGCGAGGTTGTATATGTTAGCAGACTTATGTTTGTGTGGAAACGTGGACGGTGGCGAGATGGAAAACGTGTGTCAGAGCGGGGGGAGGGATGTGGGGTGGGTGGGGGGGGGGAGGGGGGACGCCGTAAGCGCTAATGGATCATCCCCATACGCGACAGTCCCTCTACAGTCCCGACTGACTGCGGTCTGATCCACAACTTGATGTCTTCCATACGGTTTCCATCCTTTCACAAAGCAATGTTTCTGTAGCCCTGGCCCAGCCTGGACCTGAACCTCCCACGGCCACCACCACCACCACCACGCCTGGACCTGCACCTCCTACCATCATCAGGCCTAGCTGATCCTAGCTGATCCTGAAGGCCTGCAGTGGGAGCAGCGGATCCCACCCAGCCACGACGACCACGTGACACCTGCCAGATCCCACAGATAACACAGGCTGGCATCTCTCTGCTTGAGACTCCGTGTTATAGTTGTATCATTAAATTAATCCGGATTGTAGTGTTATCATTCGGCCATATCAGTGTACAGAAAAGTTAAAAACTAAGTTGTACTTCAAAACTTCATTGGGGCTAAAAAAGCAATGTTCAAGTCTGAAATGTTCCAAGGCGGCCGAACTTCTTTGTAACAACGGACAGTTTGATCCGACCGTATGAGTCAAAACACAAGTTCGAACATACAGACCACTTTGAAATTTATTTCAGGTAAATCCTCCAGGACACAAATATTGATGCGCTTGGTACATTACCAATTATTCATGTAAAAACCCGCATCGCGTCGCTCCACCAGGGGTCGCTTGCTCAAAACTCACAGAGAGTGAGTCTGAGAATCTGGCCATACGCCTGCCATGCGACGTCGCCATCTAAAGGCTACATCTGTAAACAACACTCGCTCTCGAGTAGAGAGAGAGGGCTGGGAGATACCAGAAGACAAAGAAATCAAATAGGGTGCTTTAGGCAGCTCTTGTGCCCAGAGCTAAGCCGGGTCAATGGACCTACCGGGGCGATGAATGATGAATGGACGAAACAGGCTCCAGATTAGGTGTCCGACCAGGCCCGGATTCAAACCCCGGATTGATCGGCGGTCCAGTGTGCTGGCCAGTACACGAGGGAGGCCCCCAGAAGACATTGGCTGGGAGATAACAGCAGTACAGGGAGAAATAGTGCATCAACACAGGCAATGGGGGAAGACTGTATTCCATCAGGGGTTTAAGCTAGAAAATATAATAATACAACTGCAAAATAACAGGATATAGGGTGAGAAATAAAAGAAGATACAGGCTGAGAAATAACAGAAGATATAGGCTGAGAAACCGAAAATATAGACTGAGAAATAGAAGATACAGGCTGAGAAATAGAAGATACAGGCTGAGAAATAACAGCAGATACAGACTGAGAAAAAGCAGAAGATTTAGGCTGAGAAATAGACGATACAGGCTAATAACAGAAGATACAGGCTGAGAAATAACAGAAGATATAGGCTGAGAAATAGAAGATACAGGCTGAGAAAGAACAAGATATAGAGTGAGAAATAAAAGATATAGGTGAGAGATAACAGAAGATACAGGCTGGGAGATAACAGCAGCACAACCTGTAATAATGCAGGCAAACAGGGAAACTCGCTTCATGACAGACAGGTTGTAGTCTTCGAGAAAGAGACTGGAGAGCGAAAATCAAACAGCTGTATAATGGATAATAGTATTATCGACATGCACCCCCCCCCCTCTTGCCCTCATCCACCCCCCACCAGCTTCTCCTCATCCACCCCCCCCTCCCCCCATCCTCACCCCCCTTGGCGTCCCACATTATTCATGCATGTGTTTCACATAGCGATACAATAGCTTTTTGCTGATCGATACACCAGAGTACATGTTCCATGGATCCTTTCTTGGCCAGTACTAACACCAGGCTGTGCGCTGGACCTGTTTAACCTTGGCTTGACCTTTCCGGTGTCGATACCAGCTGAGGTCAATATCGCCTCCTCTTCTCGTATAGACTGCCTGAGCTACGACTGCTGACATACCCACCGGAAATTACGTCATTGAGCCCGGCCAATAGGCACACACAGCGATTGTGACGTCACATACATTTATACGGACCCGTGTTTTCCAATTAACCCAATTCGCTTTTTGCCTTTGGATTTTATTTTGTATCCTGTATTCCTGTATCCTGTGCGATGGGTCTGATGTTATCAATATATTATTTATGTATGCATATATATAATCTGGAAATTTTGGCTTTACCTGCGGATGGACATCCAATATAACTGCTCATTAGATATATGGGACCACGTGTATCAGGGTTAATACTATGGCGGAATTACCGCACTCGGCTTTCGTATCATTGCAAAGAATAATTGTAATTATTGGCTAAAACCTGTCAGAATACAATTGACAATTGTTCATTGTTCCTATATAAATTGATATGTCTGGAGAATAATTTCACGTGGTTCCGTTGATGGCGGTCCCTACGACCTTTTAATCAGTGTACCCTGTACAAAAGTGCTGTGTTATCCTTTTTACGTAAGTAATAAATGTATGTTCATTGGCCAATAAATGACTTTTGAATCTGGAATACTCTATGTTACCGTTCCTTTAACGTGGAAGAGAAATGACACAACAGGTGCTGTTATTTCCGTTCCACTCCCACCTTATCAAAATAAGTGATTATCATTGTGTTACCATCAGGTGTGAGTAATATGTCAGTTATACAGACACAATGCAATGCACCAACATGAGAAACTCAGTGGTCGGTCCGGATAAAGCCGGATAGCAATTGATCAGATATTTTCCAAACAAGTCTCCTCCCAATTGTAAGCTGGAAACCAGATCATTACATGGAGAAAAGGGTTAATAAGCTTGCTGATAAGTCGTTGTGACACACACCGACAGCGATGTATATACCGGGAGCGGCAGGGGAGCTTAATCCCTTTGCCTTCTCCCTGTGAGGTAAGTAAGCGTGTTTGGCAGCCCGTGTCAGAGACAGTCGACTCACCATGACGCAGGCCCGCCCCGTTGCCTTCCCGCCCCGCCCTGCCGTGCCGTTCCCGCCCTGCCTTACCGCCCCTCCCTGCCGTGCCGTTCCCGCCTTGCCTTCCCGCCCCGCCCTGCCGTGCCGTGCCGTGCCGTTCCCGCCCTGCCTTCCCGCCCCGCCCTGCCGTTCCCGCCCCGCCTTCCCGCCCCGCCCTGCCGTTCCCGCCCCGCCCTGCCGTGCTGTTCCCGCCCCGTCTTTCCGCCCCGCCCTGCCGTGCCGTTCCCGCCCCACCCTGCCTTCCCGTTCCCGCCCTGCCTTCCCGCCCAGCCCTGCCGTGCCGTTCCCGCCCTGCCTTCCCGCCCCGCCCTGCCGTGCTGTTCCCGCCCCGCCTTCCCGCCCCGCCCTGCCGTGCCGTTCCCGCCCCACCCTGCCTTCCCGTTCCCGCCCTGCCTTCCCGCCCCGCCCTGCCGTGCCGTTCCCGCCCTGCCTTCCCGCCCCGCCCTGCCGTGCCTTT
Source organism: Arenicola marina (assembly GCA_964019135.1). Taxonomy (NCBI): domain Eukaryota; kingdom Metazoa; phylum Annelida; class Polychaeta; family Arenicolidae; genus Arenicola; species Arenicola marina. Next base: position 15,185,147 of record OZ025260.1, on the reverse strand, counting down.
CCCGCCCCACATTCCCGCATCATTGCACTACCCGCTGCGCCTGGCCACATCAGTACATGGCTGGGGCATCGACAACGCTTGGAAAATAAACCTCTCACCGTTTGGCCGCGAGCGGCGGTGAACCGCCCTTGGCAGCGGTGGCCCGGACCCAGGTCAAACGCCCCAGCAACCCAGCGAATCCACCCATAGACCCAGGGGGGTCGGTGGCACTACAGATGGGGGCGAGGCTGCATGCACAATGGACAGCTGGTGGGTGGGTGGGTGCGGGGGGGGGGGGGGCTGACGCTGACGCTGACGCTATTCCGAACTTTTAGCAGCCGTCGCTGGCAAAAAAGAACAAAACCTGGATCCGATCTTATGACTCAAGTATAAATGTTACAGCAGGTCTAAGTCAACTCGTCAAATCCCTGATACCAACCAAAGCCAACCTTACCAGGCACCCTGAAAACCTGCATCACAAACCAACTGTACCCTACCCCCACCCTACGACGTACATACCCCCCCCCCACCACCACCACCACCACCACCACCACCCAACCTCCCGCATCCAGGTTCCAGACTTTTTAATTTCTTCCCGGCGTCTCCATTTGGGATTACCGACACCACTTAACCCGGATTCGATCCCGAAGAAAACAACGGCCGCAGTCTTATGATCCAGAATTTGCCAACAAAGGCTACAGTGTGTAGATAGCGGTGGTGCGCCTGGCCGGGACCCCAAGTCCCGAACGGCAACACTGAACTGACTTTTTTTCCTTCGCCGTGATTAACCTCACGTAGAGGAGCGTACGTGATATGATTCCAGATTTCTGCCCGTCAGTTCAGGATACCGATCCAGATGTTAGCGGGCGGAGCGAACTCCGGGTGCTATAAACATCCTGGACCCACATGTGTCAGAGATTGAGAATATCAAGTTCAAATGAACATATTCCATCAGCCCTGCTCCCAAACATATAGTGTGTATATACTGGTATATATATAACCTATAACGTTATATAATGCAACTATACCAATGAAAAATTTTGCTTAAAAGAAAAAAAACGTGCTTTATCGTTTAAGTACCGTTTAAGCATTTGATTTTTTTTAATGACATGCAGCAAAATATACGTTTATTTTCATGAGTATTCTAATGGAATTGACACACATATACATCACTTAAATAAACTCCATTACAAATAAAAATAAAAGCTACTACTATGTCTATATATAGTGTTATCGGAGTAAAACAAAGCAAATATAAAAGACATATAGTTGCGTCTGGCAGTCCTAAGTAAACAGCTACCGTTCGGGATAACTCCCAAACTACCTTCTGAGGATCTTTCTTTGCTTGCGGACGTAAATAGCCATTTTAAAGCGGAAAAAACGTGATGCGTCTTTTAAACGAGGCTCAATAGTATTTTTTTTTTAAAGTTTTGCATTCAGTCTCGTTCAAGAATCTTGCGAGTAAGTAACCACAGTCGAGCTCTCGAGGATATCACGTGACCGCTTTCTTTAGTCTTCCTCTGTGCAGCAAGTAGACACAGGCGCCATTTGACCCAAGGTATCTCTCAGCGTCACTTATACCATGTGACGGTCTATGGAATCGACATCGCTTCGTCTCTTTCCGTCGATAGAGGCAGACAACTAGAGGGCTCCATTGATAACAGGCCAACGATCGACTCACACAAAGACCGGGTCCCCCTTAACGGGCAGACCGGGGGAGAACCCCGTGCACTGGTGGCGGTCGTTGTCTTATTGTAAGGCGAGCGTGTCTGTTAGCTTTGGGATGATACAGCGGAAAGGATGTGGCTTTGTGACATGTGCCGTACATACAGAGAGGGAAGGGAGAGGGGGTGGGGGGGGGACACGAGGCACGTGTGACAGCGCTCGTTGCAAGTAGCTGGCGTAGGGTGGGGGCGGAAGGTTGGTTGGTTATTCAGGACGCTTTAACCACTTTTGGTCATATCGCGTCATTGGGAGAAGAAAGAGACAGTGGAGCCATGTCCCCGGGGGTAACCCCCTACTCTTTACGAAGAAAGAAATGGGATCTTTATCGTGCGACCACACATACATGCCCAAAGCAGGGCTCGAACCACCGACCCACGTGCCGTTAGGCTCTCAGGTGACCAGAGCACTCAATGCGAGCGCTCTAGCCCAATGAGCTGTCGCGCCGGCCCCTGGGGCGGAAGGGGAGGCAAGATGGCATTGATTTTAGTCTATCACATTCAAACCAGTTTGTCTTACGCGCTGAGAGTTGACACTCTTTTGTACTTCAGACTATCAAACAAAAGGCAATTATACCACGTACGATGAACTTGTATGTACCCCTTTCGGTATCACCCCTCCACATACACGGCAGGCCATCACACCGGCGTACCGGTCTGTCCAATAACCTCCCTCTGTGGGTGAAGCCTATGACGCCTACCCCACCACCTCCACCTCCCAGCTCATCGGCTGCACCAGGCGGTGACAGCGACACAACGCCGCGTCGACAGGCGAATATAACCATGGACAGCACATCAAATGTAAGCAGTCGTAGTCCTTAATACACATACTTTATCTCTCCCCTAATTTCGCTCGCTCTCCTTCTCTGTCTTCCAGCCTCTCTCTTTTCCTCTGTCTTCCCGCCTCTCTGTCGTCCTCTCTCTTCCCCCCTCTCCCTCTCTCTCCTCCCTAGCTTCGTCCCGTTATCATTATGTTGCTTTAGTCGCTCCGTCTCCGAGTCCGTCTCCGCCTCCGCCCACCAGTCTCGCCACTCCTACCAGTAACTAGGCTACCTCCCATCATTATTACCCAGAAATATCAACCCTCCGTCAGTCGTCAGCCCCGAGTCGCTATTTATGTGTCACTCAGCGACTGAACTCAAGAGTCACTTGCCTTTGTCCACCGACACGAGAACTAATCAGCAACACTGCAAGGGTTTAATAAAATATGACCTTCGACGCTCGCCCTGGTCGCTGCAAGCCAGCCAAACAACTCTGACAGCAAACCCTGATGAATAAACTAAGGCAGGGCAGAGGTTACGCTAACGATTTCGATCAAGAGTCTCGTTGAATGCAAGATAAATTGCTGCCTAAGCGAAAGAATAGCCAGACTCTGCAGGCCGAATAGAAGCGAATAGGTTTTACCAACGTCAGCGGTCGTTTATCGCTTCGGTATAGTTCACATATCACTCACGTGAAGCACTCATGTCCACCAATGAATGGACGCTTTAAGATCGCTTTAAGATCCGGTCCAAATAGTTATCTCATATAGAAGCTAAATGGTAACTGATTGCCTATCTACTCACACAGGCGCAGACGAATGACTTTTTTAAATATTAGTCGATTATGCCCGACAAATACGGTTTTTGCTTCTGTTTAGACATTATTTATTTCTGGGGGTTTGCAATAGCGAATTCACATGTTAATGTGCACCTTTGAGGTGAACAAAGGTGGTTCTTCTATGTCAACGTAAACGCATGTTTTTGTATAGCTCGCGTATTACTCAAGTCTACCATTGACCATAATAATCGATTCGTGAATGCTAACATGGAAGACAATCAGTCTCGACGTGGCTAATAGTGTCTGGTCACACCTTTGTGTACATCAGGGTCAACCCGGGCCAACGAACCTCTGGATTCATGACATGGATGATCAATACATGAACCAATCCCTCGGGCGCAGAATATTGCTGAGGATCGAACCAGGTTCTATTGTGTTCAATATCAGCCTTATATGAAAACTGAGCTAGATGTCTCCCAGTGGGGAGGTGTTGTAAATATGATGGCGTTTTAGGCCAACTTTGTGCCCACCGGTTCAAGGAATCCCAGGAACAATGAGATCAGAGGACGACAGACATCATGGGGGAGTACACCCGTGACCTTTTGGCCTGAAGGCCTGTAGGCCACTTCACCGCAGCTCCCACGGCTGTTAATTGGGGACTAGACAATTCCTTACCTGTTGGGGTCCCTGTCCTGGTCCCGGTCCCGCCTTGGGCGAGTGGTATAGAAGCCTTGATGCGGCTGGCGACCGCGGCTCATCAGGGGCGAGCCGCAACAGGAAGCGGAAGTCGGGGACGACGGCCGCCGGCTATCCGAAATGCCATCTAGCGCCAGCAGCGAGAAGCGATGACGTGATGACGTTAGCAAGTCTCTGTGCTCGCCAGGCGTCGCCCTATCCGCAGCGCCACTTCGGCATGGGCTACTTCCGGCGCCAGCCACGGGGGAATCCGGAACGGACGCCGCGCCGCTGGTCGACGCGCCGTCCGGATCCGCGCGTGCGTAATCCCGATCGTCGTCACGGTAACTAATGCTGCCGTGGTAACTGTGAGCCATGCTGTTCATGCCATTCTCCGCCACGAGGGGCAAAGCGTCCTCCGTCCGTGTCTTTAGGCCGAGCTTTGGGCTGAGGCTCCCTTGGCAACGCGACGCCACCCGGTCTCTAAGGGTTGGACTCATGCTCCCTTGGCAACCGGCTCCGACGCGATCGTCATTCTTGGGACTTCCGTTTCCACGGGAACGCGAATTGAAGAGCGGATGGACGCGCATGTGTCGATTGCTCTCCGGTGACGGACACGACTGATCCGATGACCTTGACCTTCGCTTTGGGGCGAAGGAAAGCCCGCTGTGTTTCTTCGTTTTCCGGTCAACTGTCATGGTTCCGGAGCAGGCTCCGGACGCTCCGGACGAGGCATGTCTCCCGGAGCGGGACTTGTCGATGAGGGACTGCGCCATTGTTTTCGTGGCCTGCAGCGACTGCAACACTAGATCCATGCTTTACCTGTCCGGCGCCAGGACAGGAAGTGACGTAAACGCGGCCGTAACGGGTAGCGGCCTGCCCGACAACGCAACCAGCGGGAGCTGGCTGTATCGACGGTATTATCGCCCGCGCGTCCGTCTGTCCGTGTTAAGCTATGGCGGCGGTTTCACCTTCGGCACTTCTAATGCTTCACCTAAACGACGCGATACAAGCAACAACACTCGATACAAAAAAGAAATCGAGCGCGGAAACTGATGAGAGGACACGGGTGTAGGGAGACGCAAAGCAGGCGGGGCAACATAACATCAGGCAGCCGTGACCTGCCTGCTTTACCTCCCTTGCTCTCTCCACTCCCGCCTGACGGACAGCTCCGTTAACTGGTTAAGTAACCCAACTACAGTATACCGCGAGCTCAACTTCCGTCATGAAGAAAAAAACGGAAAACAGAAAAGACTCGCTCCATCTCGTTCGGCCTTACCTCCTCGCGGCCGCCACTGCGGGGGAGCGAGAGAGACAGAGTGGGAGGGACAGGATGGGAGGCGAGGGTGGGTGTGGGTAGGCGTGACTACGGTCACTGAGTCAATTCCTTCAATATCCATCTCAAGTTGGCCGCTCTGCTCCCACCCCTTGGACGGCAGCAGGCGGTATATAGTGGGTGGGGGTGGGGGGCTGGCGCCTCTCCTCTCGCTGCTGTTGGGGAGGGTATCACACTGAAGCCGGCAACGGCTTATTTAGCATGGCCAACGGCACGCAGACGGGGACTGTATTAATTATACCTGCCGCACGCCTCCAGGCTCCCGGGGGACCCCAGGGAGGGAGAGAGGGAGGAAGGGAGGGGTGGGGGATGGGACGTTTGGTTTAGCGAGCAGCGAGGGGCGGCTGCTGCTGAAGGAGTCAGCACCCTTGTTTTATACCACCCGGGTTAGGCCCTGTCTTATCACCCGTCCCCAACGCAACATATCACTCCATCTGTTCATTACCACCAACCAACCAAAACTACACACACCTACCCGAGCCCCCGTCGCCCCCTGCCTGCCCCCCCACCGCCCACGGCGCTAATACGTCTCGGTTCTATTCACGCTGTAGATGGATTTACCATCAGGCCGCCACGCCAGTCGATAGCTTCTTCCCTAAACCGTCTGAAATCCCACATTCATCTCTCCATGTCATTTTTTTTTTAATACGCAAAGAAACAAGCCGTGATATGCATTTGCCGTTCACGAAGAACGGCTCCCCGCATGCTCACCCCCTCCTTCCCCGCCCTCCCACCTGCCCACTGCCCAAGGCTCGTCGTGGGTATCCCCGGGCCAAGTCCCGCCCCACCCCTACCGGGGGGGTCTCGGTGGTGCCTGTGATTCGTTAGGACTGATCCATTAGCACTGTCACCTCCCGTTTCGCCCACGACGCCCAGCGAGAAGGCAATGAGTGGCCCTCGACCCCTTCCACCTTCCCCCCCCGAGTGACCCCCTCGTCCCTTAGACGGCTCGTACCTTCTCAGTCTCCTCGTTCCATGTATGTTTTCGTCCACTGATCCTCTAGCCTCCTCATGCCAAGGTGCCCCCCTGGCCTATCCGTCCTGAGGGCCTTTCGTCCCCTGCCCAACTCGTCTCAAGGTCATTTCTTCTCTTAGCCTGCTCGTCTCAATGTCTTTTCGTCCTCGTCCCAAGGTCCGTTCTTCCCCTGACCTGCTCGTCTCAAGGTCCTTTCGTCCCCTGACCTGCTCGTCTCAAGGGCCTTTCGTCCCCTGCCCAACTCGTCTCAAGGTCATTTCTTCCCTTAGCCTGCTCGTCTCAATGTCTTTTCGTCCTCGTCCCAAGGTCCGTTCTTCCCCTGACCTGCTCGTCTCAAGGGCCTTTCGTCCCCTGCCCAACTCGTCTCAAGATCATTTCTTCTCTTAGCCTGCTCGTCTCAATGTCTTTTCGTCCTCGTCCCAAGGTCCGTTCTTCCCCTGACCTGCTCGTCTCAAGGTCCTTTCGTCCCCTGACCTGCTCGTCTCAAGGGCCTTTCGTCCCCTGCCCAACTCGTCTCAAGGTCATTTCTTCCCTTAGCCTGCTCGTCTCAATGTCTTTTCGTCCTCGTCCCAAGGTCCGTTCCACCTGCTCGTCTCAAGGTCCTTTCGTCTCCTGTCCCCCTAACACCCCCTCGAAGCCTGCACCCCTCTCCTCCCTTGTCCCCTGGCCCTATCGTCCCCTGCACCCCCGCCCACCTCGGTCCCCGCACCCCTCTCCTCCCTTGTCCACTGCACCCCCGCCCACCTCGGCCCCCGCACCCCCACCTTCCCTTGCCCGCTCAGCTCGCTCCTGACCCTATCGCCTTCGTCCCCAAACCCCGCGCCCTCGACACTCCCTCCTTTCTACCAATTAAGCTCCGAGATGCATCGGCATCCGGTAGCGAGTCGACGATCCCGGGAGTAATCCGTCGGCTCCGGAGTTAATGCGCAAGACAGGAAATTATCCGGATTAGTAACACGGACAGAAATCAAAACCCCATCTTCAACAGGGGAGTCTTATGCTACACTCTGCGCCGAGCCGAGTCGAGCCGAGGAGCTCGGGGGACGGTCCCGTCGCCAATGACAACCGGCACCGGAAGTGACCTGAGGCCCCGTCGGTCACGCGATGCCGATAGACGTCACCACTGTAGTAAACTTAGAGATATTATCCTCCCTCCATTGTTTTTGCTTCTTATTCCATTCTTAACATGGCGGGGCGGTTAAAATGCCACCAGGGGTCGCTCTGGAGGGCGCCGTGGGGGTACTACGGCAGCGGTCACACCGCTCGGAGAGAGTTAATAGAACGAGACCTCGGCATGCGAGACGTGAGTAAGACAGACCACGCAGGGCACGGGCGAGAGAGAGACCGAGAGTGCCGTGCCGGGGGTCGGTGGGCCGAGCGTGCCGTGCCGGGGGTCGGTGGGCCGAGAGTGCCGTGCCGGAGGTCGGTGGGCCGAGAGTGCCGTGCCGGGGGTCGGTGGGCCGAGCGTGCCGTGCCGGGGGTCGGTGGGCCGAGCGTGCCGTGCCGGGGGTCGGTGGGCCGAGCGTGCCGTGCCCTGGTCCAGTAGGCCGGTGAGTATCTGGGGTCGAGTCATTCCGCCCGCCCGCTCGGCCGCCGGACTAGTTCACAACTAGTACTATACGACCAGTGCACAGCGGCCGGCCGCCCGTCCACTCCGGCCACATAGATACGTGGAGGGTGCTCAGGGCCGCCCTTACCCCTGACCACCGCCGCTGGGCAGTTGGGAGGCTGGCTGGCTGGGTCAGATAACGTGGGGCGGGGGGGGGGGGAGGGGTTGGGGAGGGGGTGATGGGAGTGGGGGGGGGGGGGGATGGCCAGGTCAAGCCTCAAGCCTCAAGCCTCATATGCAGTGACGTATACCTACGTCCCCGTCGGGTTGGGAAGGGTCAAGGTTTCGAGGAGGTGTCACTTTCTCATGTGAAATTGATAAGCCGTGGATGCGTGTACTGCGCCAGGTGAGGTCGGTACCCCCAATTAATGCCCCGGGATTAACTACCACCACGACATCCGCCGCAGTGATGACCCGGGAGTGATGATCATCATAACACAACCCCAGAGAATCCTCCACTGAAATTAATCACTCTCTAGTCGACTTTCACAACGCGCCTTCCTTCCCACGTTGAAATTGATAACCTTCCAGATAATATCGGATTTCACCGTGTGAGTCGCTTTGTGGGCAGTAATCCTCGAGCTGGGTGGTCGCCTTGAGTTATCGCTGGTAGGTATTCAGGGATACATCTCCACAAACTCCCGATCATCTCAGATAATATAATCTATCACGTGAAATGCGTTATCCGGATTTGCAGTAACTTAACGTGGATGCACATGTTTTACCCTGATCCTGATGGCACTTCCGTTCCGGACGTCCGGCCGCCGGCTCACGCACGGTGCACGGGATGCGTGCCGCGTGTGTGCTCCTGCGCCCCGGACGCATGGCCCGGTATACAGATCCTGAAAGTCCGGAAGACCAAATAGCCGCCAGCTGGGTGAAATCAGGATCATGTGGACCCAGCAGGATGCGCCCAACGAGGTTTCCTTCCTTCTCCAGTAGCAATCAGGATCCATATATCACTCCCAGTCAAAGCAAAGCTATCCCGGTTCGGATCCGGAGTTGATCCGGAAAGCTGAGTACAGAGAGCGCCAATGACTGGAGATGTCCTGCAGTTTAAGTAAGAGAAATCCAGACTGATCCTGAAGCCTGGGGGGATACAGCTTGAATCCCGACTCTACCCGAACGCTTCAGTGACTAGAGAGGCGGCCGATGGCGGTGGGAAGGGGGAGGGCCAGGGCAAAGTCTGCCAGTGCACACAACACTTCCGATATAATCCGGATGAAACCACGATTGTATCAGTCCGATAAGCACCATTCACACTGGCATAGACGAGAAGTGACGGCCCCGATCGTGTTCACAGTGAAAGACCAGAGTACACTCCCAGGCCGGGAGACTACATTAAGCCAAGCTCAAGATCAAAGCAACAGTACAGAGAGATTAAGACATTAGCATCGTGCCCAGTGGCCTTAACACTCTATTCGCAGCTTGTTCGTGGATCACTGAAGCCGACACAGATTGCTATCTATAAGCAGACTTATCTTCTTCGCGACTATTTTTAAAGTCTCCATGTTTGTCAATCCGATTGGTGTCCAGCCAGACAGCGAATGGCACAGCTGTTTCATCCTGCGAGTTAAAGTGCATTTTACAAGCATGTCGTACACAAAACTCTCTTGGGTCTAGTTCGTACAACTACGGAAAGGTGCGATTTCCCGTTTGTTTACGGGGTATTCTAGGAAGCCCCCTTGGCATTCCCTCCCTTGGGTCGTCTGACAACCGACCTGTAATAGCAAGTACCGAGAAATGTCCCTTACATCATCTAGTAATCGGTCCGCGATCATTTCGTACCCATTAGCCCCTGATCTATCTAGGACTGGGGCCGTATTCATAATCACCACTTAGGCTACGCCACTAGACTTAGCGCTAAGTGGAAGATTTGTCGTGAGAAAAAGTGGATTTTCTGAATTAAGAAAGTGCTACAATTATGTTGAAGACGATTTCTTGATCATGAGCACCACCACAACGAGCTGGTGAGGCTAAGATGAAAACGCACTTTTCGTGCGTAACCCTACGAGGGGATTATGAATACGGCCCCTGGACACAAAGGACTTGACTCACATAGGCGAGCATGTATTATCCTCTTCGTAAACCACTTCGTACCCATAGGCTCCTGGTGTCATGGAGGCACAAGACTTGACTCAGATAGGCATGTAGCAACCCAACCGTAACACTTTCGTACCCATAGGCTCCAGACAGCACAGGGACTCCAAGCAGGTTTATCCCTTCATTTACCATTTCGTACCCATGACAGGACTCACCCCATGTGTTTATCCCTTCATTTACCGTTTCGTACCCATGACAGGACTCACCCCATGTGTTTGCCCCTTCATGGACCGTTTCGTACCCATGACAGGACTCACCCCATGTGTTTATCCCTTCTTTGACCGTTTCGTACCCATGACAGGACTCACCCCATGTGTTTATCCCTTCTTTGACCGTTTCGTACCCATGACAGGACTCACCCCATGTGTTTATCCCTTCTTTGACCGTTTCGTACCCATGACAGGCGCCTGACAGGACAAGTACTGATACGAGGGGTCACATGTGCTGCGGTCACCATATCTGAGGCAACAATCCCTTGCGGGTAAGGGTAAATATGTAAACTGCCAAACCCCGTGCAATTATAACATGTCAATCACAGTGGCTTCGGCTTTCAGAAACTTATGAGTCATTCCGAGTTTTCCGGAGAGCTAGTCGGTCGAGGCAATGATCCCGAATGTCTGCCATCCTTCGCTCTACATCTGGAGCCTAGTATCTGGAGCAACATTTGAAACTATATCAACATCACAGTCGCATTAAAACTTGCCTGACAAGTTGTTGGTGTTAGCCGCGTATTTTCTACAACTATGGGATCCAATAGCGGGTACTGTGGGCTGTTAAGTACTATAAGTAGACACACCCTATCTACTGTCTACGTCCGGATTGAGATCGAATCCAGACGGTGCGTGGTCTATGATCCTGGGATATATTTCTAACTTCAGCGAAAAAAATTCTCAGAAGTTTTTGAACTTGTGTGATTCTTTTTGAAGTTCAGCACGGTGAAGGGTTGGCATGGAAGGAACGGCGGCATCAATATATTAATTACGGATGAGGATTACAGCAGCGTTACCATGACAACTGATGAAGCGTAACCCCATGTCGTCACCCCGAGAGATTTCTTGGCCCAATTAAGGCTGTATGTGCACAACTGTAAAGTGGCATGAAGCACCAGCGTTTTGTCTTTTCAAGAACAGTAAAATGCGACTAGTTCGCGAAGCGTGATCCGAAAACTGGAAATTACAGAAAACATTTTTGCAAATGATGGGTTCTGTGGAAGCGCTGCCAGGGTTCTGGGCGGTAAGTCTCTTGGGGGCGGTATAGAACAGCTCGGAGACGGTACGAGTTGGGACAGGTACGACCGGTAGTTGTATGGGCCGCCTTGTTTCCGGCTCGGTATGTACCAAAGACACGAGGAAGGTAGGAACGAAGTACGACAAACCCTGGAAGCTGGGTCTGCCGCTGTGCCGGTCTGGGGCCGAAAGTCCCGCTGTCTGCGCCGCGTCCGGACCCCACAAGCCCGCCTGTCTCGACCTGAAGTGCCCAATAACTTGCCGACCCCGGGACAGGAGATTTTTCAATCGGCTCCATACAGGGCCAGACCGCCTCCCACATCGATCAATAACAGGCATCGTTACTTACAGCCATCCGCCGGCAGTCGGGCTGAGGCTATTGAAGGCCCGGACCCTGATGTAACGAAAAAGGGGCGAGAAAGAAAGGAAAGGAAAAACGATAACTAAACAGCGAGAATAGAAAAGAGGCGATAAAACACCATTTACGAGCCGCTGGCATAAATCAGGAAAACTGCTCCTGTAGGAAGGCGTTCGGCAACAATAGGTTCGAAGCGGGCTGATGGCAATGAATACAGGTCGTTGCGCGGGCAACAGAAGACAGCGTCCGTGACTCATATCACGTCCCTTATACTCAGGGACGCCGGGACTCTTTCACTGCCTCGTGGCATAATAACCAAGGCAATGGGGAAGGGTGGGTTGGGGGAATGGGAGGGGCGCGCCGGCGTAAAAAACATACGTAGGGTGACGTGTTGTATGATTCAAGGAAGGGAATCCATCTTTTTTATTGGCGGGGGGCGGGGGAGGGGGGGGGGGAACACACGTGGGAGTCACAGGTTTCACGATTGTGGTGGGAACGTCACGCCCCATTCCGGTGTACATTTCACAGATATAAAATGGCTGTAAAATGGGGCAGAGATTCGCTCTCTCCTTGGCTATAGGGCTAGCTTATATATTATTATAGCAACACAAAACACAGTCAGAAAGATATCACTGCCCCTAAGTTTGTGCACTGAGACCGAAACCAAACAATCACTGAGACCGGAAGTTACAGCTGTTACTTTTACCACCCCCTCGCCACCCCCACCCCCCAATCCACACACCTTCTCATTCTATAGCAATAAATCCCATTCTGTCCTTCAGGACGCTGAGGCTCTTTAGCGATGGCGGTTATCCGGTATTTGAGATTGACACCACGTGTTCACATCGACGTCGGCGCCCCCTAGTGGCGGGCGGACGCTGGGAACACCAGCTGTCGTCAACATCGTCAGCGTGAAAGTCCGACATCATAATATCACCATAAGCGGCCTACATGTCACGTGACTAAAGACATCTGTCTCCATGCTCTGACGTCAGCGCCAACCTAGGCACACGGGTTCCCAGGCCTCACGCGCTCCGTTGGTTGGCAACCGCACGAGTCCTAGTTTCTAAGGCAACTGTCCCTGCATATCGTGACCACCTCAACTAGACGGCGTATAAGAATCGGCGTCGTTGTAGTTATTTCTGATTGGCAACAGTCACAACAGGGGGTAAATTTAAAGCCACTTAAACACATTTCCCGCCAACTAAAAAGAAATCTGCAGCAGGCGTATAATATTATCAGGGGCGATTCCAGAAAATCTGGATAAGGGGGGCCGGTTTCAGGGTCGGATCCAGACATGCTGGATAGGTGGGCCGGTTTCAATTTTCATATGTTAAATCGTATAAATGTCGGCCCTAAAGTTATTGCTGCAAAGAAATAACCATTTTCACAAAGTAGTAAACGCAAGGAGGTCGTTTCCGGGCGAGTCGCTATCTTTAGTAACCGTCTAAACCTCTAGTGTGAAGAGGGCCTAAGTGAAACGTGCCAGGGAGTTCAACTTTCATCTGTTCACCCCGCGGGAGCCTCCAGCGCACTCATAGGTCATTATTACTACAAGCAACTTCAGCAGCCTTAAGGGTAAATGGCAATACGGACCCCCCTCTCAGACGCCAATCTCATTCGCGCCATGGAAGACGTTCTGTATCTGTGCACCGCTCGCCTCACAAGTTATATCTGCTGCCGCCCCCCTCCTTCCGGCACCCCCCCCCCCACCCCACCCCATCTACACACACACACCTGTGGGCCGATAGGGAAGCCCACTCCTATCGGTGACCTTCCCCTGGATACATCACAGTCAGGTAAATAAATTGCGACCCCCGGCTGGGCGCGTGACGCCGCTCGGACTGGGGTCCCGCCGAGCCAGGGGGCCCCCCGGGGGCAGGGGGGCAGGGGGGCAGGGGGCCAGGGGGGGGCGGGGGGGTGAGCCGCCCGCCTTCACCGGGGACCCACCGGGAGCAGGGGGCCAGGGGGGCCGGGGGGTGAGCCGCCCGCCCTCACCGGGGACCCACCGGGGCCAGGGGGGCCGGGGGGTGAGCCGCCCGCCCTCACCAGGGACCCAACGGGGCCAGGGGAGCCGTGGGGGCGGGGTGGAGAGTCCATCCCGGGGAATTGACTACCAGGGTGCTGGGGGGGGGGGGGGGGGGTCTGGCTCGTGTCCTTGGAGTCCACGGCTGTCTGTATCGTGCAGAGATACTGGGAAACGCGGTGGGGGTGGGAGCGGTCCCAGGGCGCCGCACCGACACGTAGAGACAGGTATCAGCATGGTGTAAATAATCCCGGCGTCTGTCTCACTCGCCACAGCTCAACAGCTTCACGTCCCGCTATCTCTGGGATTATGAGCGTCGTTAAGTTTATCCACTGCGTCTCATGGCAGCGCCTACCGAAGGCCTCCCTAGCTCACTTGGTGATCTGGGGCAAGTTTCATCCATCTACGTTTCATTGTTTCTGGGCCCCATTCCGCCTTCATGTGCGCGAAAGCGGCCGTAAACGCCAACGTTTTATTTTCAGAATAGGGGTCTTGGGGGAGGGGGGGGGTCTAATATCTAGTGTCGATTTTTCAAAATTCTCAGTGTCAAATATCGATTTTTTACGACTTTTGTGTCGTTTTTTTTTCAAAAATCCGTGTCGATGTCGCTTTTTCAGATCCTCGGTGTCAGAATTTGGGGGTCAGTCGTATGATTGCTTGGGTGATTGCTTGGCAGAACGGGTGCGCTTACAGTAAAATATGTCATAGACGGGAAAAACAGGATTGAAAAGCTGATAATATACCTTGATCGAATTAAAGTAAGTGGAGAGTGTGGTAACTGGGGGCTACATCAAAATCGACGTTGACACAGGCGAAACACGGAACTCGCAACCCATGTCCTATCAGCTGGCACTGAACATAACGGTCAAACAAGGAACCTATAGCACCGTCGAGGTGGCAAATCTGTTCTATACGTATTTCAAACGTGGCTGGCAGCCTGGCATACACACTACGTTCGGCTCCGTCGCGCACGATCTGCAATATCACACGCCGAGCAGGATAGATGGCTGGTTCCATGTTTTATACCACCTTTGTGTACACATAGGCCATACCGGACCAAAGAAGCCCTTGCATGGTGAAGTCATTTATCGTTGCGCGGTCCCCTTCCATCCAATGTGCAAACTAAACAATGTGGGCGCTGTACGAAGCCCCTCGCAAAATAAGTTTATACAATAAAAAAGACCCTCGCAAAATAAGTTTATACAAAAAAAAGACCCTCGCAAAATAAGTTTATACAAAAAAAAACCCTCGCAAAACAAGTTAATACAAAAAAAAAAGACCCTCGCAAAATAAGTTTATACAAAAAAAATAAGACCCTGAATGCTCTTCTTGGACAGGAGTGGTTACCCCGAGGAGCATAGCCCCGCTGTACTCTGGATCCCCGTATTGAACAACCACCAACACCACTACACCACCCCTCCTCCTCCTCCGCGTCTATCGCCCCTCTCCCGGTAATAACGAAGCGGAAAGGTAAGCCCAGGTTGATGGGTCGCCGTCAGCGACACGGGGAGGACGGAAGGCTAAGCGAAAACAAAGTTATTGTCCCATTTTTGCAGAGGAAGGAAGTGAGTATCGACTGCACAAACCCACGCCGCCTTTCGCGCCGTATCTCATCGACGCAAAACTCAGCGATCGTAACGACCTCTAGCGGGGTCTACGAGACAACGAGCACGTACGCCGGGTCGGTTACCGACGACAAAAGGAACAAGAGGTGATTTTAAATATGGATCGGTGCTCAGTTTGGCGCAAAAAATTGTTTAAATTGTTTAAATTATGGTATTTTGCTATGGGGTTACAGGGCAAACAAGGTCTTAATCATGCAAAAGAAAGCAATTCGAATAATTACTCTTAGCCCATACAATGCCCACACTGAACCACTATTCAAGCAGTTGAAGTTATTAAGAATAGACGATATCCATCAACTGCACCAAATGAAATTCTTCTACAACCTATCCCATGATACAGTACCATCATATTTTTCCAATATGTCACTTAGACAAAGTTCAGATATTCATTGGCATAATACAAGAAACAAACATAAGTATATTGTAAGCTCTACAAGGCATGAGTATGCTAAGCGATGCCTAAGAATTAGCCTCCCTATTATCATAAATACACTTCCATCTATAGTTAAGGACAAAGTCTTCACACATAGCCTGATTGGGTTCACCCTATATTTAAAAAAATATTTGTTAGGACTATACAGTAATGTATGTTCTATTGCTCATTGTTATATTTGCCATCGTGTACAGTAATCCTCTACATTTTGTGGTCCATATCACTGTATATTTCATTTTAATCGCCTATAGTTTGCAGTAATAGAAAGTAATATCTCATGATATTATTCAGACTAAATGACATTTGCAAAGATGTTTTAACCATTATTATGAAGAATCTAATTATTATTTAGCTCCGCTACTTAATGTATTGAATATAGCTGCTCATTTCTTTAGTCTATAAAACGCTTGTAATTAGCAGCAGTCCCAACCTACCTTGTCAACTGTTTATATTTACCGGTATATATATATATACATATATATAGGTGGCTCCCATGATAGCGACCTACCTGTGTCTTAATGGGAGTCTCCTGGCCAATCCGTATATCTATGTTTTGTATGATATGTACTACATTTCTTGGTCAAATAAACGAATTCTGACTACATTAACATTTGCGCGTTTCAGATATATATATATATATATGCAACATTGAGAAAAATGGTGGCAAAGGAAGTAACGTGCTGGGTTCCACTTCGAGGGTAAAACCTTGTACTCCCTCTCTCTCCCTCCCCCCACCGCCATGGACAACATGGAATCTCGCCACCTGCTCCAAGAGAGATCGTCACAGGCAAATTATACGCGGCCTACGTGGCTAGCTTGTGGGGAGATGACCCAGCATAAACCGCCATCATAAATATCAATTATAATCAAAGCATGTTAGAATTTTTTAAGTAAAATCAAAATGTTATACATTATAACGTAGAGCTTGACGATGAAATTTTTTAGCTAGGAGTAGTGCAGATGTATGCGGAAAAAAGATAGTATTTCCAGACTATCTAGGCAAATAATTTATGATTAAGTATAATCTTGGTGTTATTAAAATTGTGTCAATGAATATTAGGCTGGTTGGTTGTAAATTCAGGACGCTTTAACCACTTTTGGTCATATCGCGTCAATGAGAGAAGGAAGGGAGAGTGGAGCCATGTTCCCGGGGGTAACCCCCTACTCTTTGCGAGGAAGGACATGGGATCTTTATCCTGCAACCACACAGACATGGCCACAGCAGGGCTCGAAACATCGATCCAGGGGGCCGTTAGCCTCTCATGTAACCAAAGCACTCAAGGCGAGCGCTCTAACCCACTGAGCTATCGAGGCGGCCCCTCAATGAATATTAAGTGTCCAGATTGTATTAGCCAGGGTTCATACAGGCAAGGTTCCATCAAATTCAAGCCATTTTAAGGCAAGATCTAGATAAATTCAAGGACTTTTCAAGGACAATTTTTACATTCTTTGGTCTATTTTAAGCATGCAAATTGCAAAACTTGAGACTAAATTTTATGCATACAATTTGCACACAAAAAAAGCAGTGTCCACGTTTATTTACTACTAACCAACAGCATTTATTGGAGTTAACCACTTAAATTTTATTAATGGCTACTTCTTCAATTAAGCCAGCTTTTGTTCGATTTTTTCTTGGGTCGTTGCCAATGCCCGGTCCAGTTTGAAATCAAGCCCTTTTCATTGTAACTGCCCTATCTTAAAACAAATTCAAGTACATTGGATCGACCTCAAGGCCCATTTCTGTTTCTATGACCTTTTCCATGCACCAGTCAAAATTCAAGCACTTTTCAAGCTTGTGCGCACCCTGATTAGCACAATAGCACTGCCGTGAGTAATAACCAACGATGGCGGACTGTTAAAGACGGCCAAGCCTGCCGTTTCTGTTTTAAGACTGGTGTGATAAAACATGGTGTGATAAAACACAGTTCTTACCTAATTACCACTCACAAGACCGCCGCATGTCGACATTTACTGGTATCATGGACAAACCACGACCATCAAATTAAAAAAGACACAACGATAATGTGTCTACATTTTATATAGCTTTATGTGGACTAATATCGTCGGCGTATCTTCAAGACATCGGACACACATAATAGGTGGGGGGGGGGGGGGGGGCGTACTCTAAGAGTCTTCTTGGAACTTTGCCAGGCAGAAGACAGAACCATCCCTCCTTCAGTCACTCCCCCACCCACCGCAAACCTCGACACAGTGCTCAGTAAACGGACGGCCGCTTAAATACTTAACGGGGCGTCCTGCGCCGTGAATCACGTGGACGAGAAGATAACGTGGGTTTAGTAGCGGCCTCCGACCCGGGCAACACTTGGCAACCCCGCAGTGGGCACGGCTTTAATGAGACGGGCCAGTCCCGTGTCGGCCATACATAGAGAAGCGACTAATGGGAATAGACGACCAAAGAAAAAATGAGCACGAAATAAATAGAGAGGATTATTCCATAGATTTGCAGAATAAATTTTTGAATCTAAAATTAACGCGTTAAGTTCGAATATTTACCCCGAGGTTAGGTGACTAAAGAAATGAGATTTTTTTGCTCCTATGTTTTTCGTCCATTTTAAAAGTCAAGCTGCTACTGTTCGGGTTTGTAGTGTTGCATTGGAACCCAAATCTAAATTTAAATCATTTATATCTTATTCAAAAATGTGTGGAAAGGTGTCGAAAATGTCGAAAACAACAGCATCGCACAGCACGGTTATGTCGACGCCTCGTTTCTAACAGCTCCCCCATTCAAAAAGGAGACCATCCTCCATATCTTTAGTGGGGAACAGTTGTATGTTACGATAACTTTCTATACATTAACCGCTGGGACACTCAGCTAGTCAAAGCTATACGCTCTCCCCAGAAGATCACCTTAGGCAACAGCGGCGCCGCTGGGTGCCAGAGATTTAGGCAACAGCGGCGCCGCTGGGTGCCAGAGATTTAGGCAACAGCGGCGCCTCTGGGTGGAACCAAAGTTCATAAGACAAACATATTAATTTCCCTTCCAGCTGTGAAGCCTGCGGCAAAGCTACGCATGTCATAAGCCGGTAAGTGAGCAGACGACACCGCGCGTCCCCACAGCGTTCGCGGGCATCATCACCGCGCGGCAGTGGAGGAAGCCTTTTCGGCCTGAGGTCTCTCTGGGTTTTTAGCGTTTTTATGGTTACGACCTTTTCATTTTTGTCCGGGATCACATATATCGCCCGTGGCACACTCGTAACGTACCTGTTTCCGCATCGGCGGGTGTAATGTGTGGCAAGCCAAGCAGGTGCAGGCGACACCCAAGGCCAGACATCAATGTAAATACAGGCACGAAAAAAAAAGCGAAGATCATCCTTTACGTGGACTGAATAGCGAAAAGTTTTACGTGAAATGTCAGCGCCCTCCGCCTTAAGAAGCCCTGTTACTATAACAACCTGGGCTGAATCCCTTGTCTGTGAGGCAAAAGTAGCAGACAGACGAGAAAAAAACGGCGGGCGAGGGTCGAGCACTGAACAACAGCGATTCCGAGAAAAAAAAGTATAAAAAATGCCAGTTGATTAATAATTAAGTTGTAAAGCAAATTTTATTACATTCATTGTTTAAAACCATTATTTGGTACACGCTTGCAGAGAAGCGTTTTTGCCATTACGCCAGACTCGCGAGAGCCGGGTAATGCAATAAGGGAGAGAACGGAGGGCGGCGTGAGAAAATGAAAGATCGAGGCCGCATGTCCTAAAGCGTCCCTTTATCTGATCGACATCCATGTAACCTGACTTTATCTTAATCAATGCATTATCGGCTTGTCAGAGCCGCGGTCCTGGCCACTTTACAGCAGCCCGCACGCGGCCTACCCTCCCGCCTCCCCCCATCCGTGCCCCTCGCCTCTAGCCTGCCGCCTCCCCCCATCCGTACCCCTCGCCTCTAGCCTCCCACCTCCCCCCCCCCATCCTTGCCCGTCGCCTCACCCTCCTATCGCCTCGGAAACACTTTTCTTTCCGACCTAGTCGTCAATAGCCACTCCTGGCGCAGCGCCGAGGGTAACAATTGGGTTTCAGTGTTCCCAACGTCGATAACACAACAGGCTTCCAAGTACCCCAGTGGTAACCGTCTGGCCACCACCCCCTGCCTGACCTCACACAAGCAGTGGGTCTATAGAAAGCAAAAACCCCGGGTTTCCCTGGAATTTTGTATCTGAATTTCATCGGAG
This sequence comes from Arenicola marina, assembly GCA_964019135.1. NCBI lineage: Eukaryota > Metazoa > Annelida > Polychaeta > Arenicolidae > Arenicola > Arenicola marina. Next base: position 15,165,355 of record OZ025260.1, on the reverse strand, counting down.
TTCTTGTTTGTTAGATTTTACAACTCTGTTTTTCACCGGAATTATCGGCTGCCCATCTACAAAACGTTTTCCCCCTGACTTTCTCTCCTGCCACATGTAGAACGCTACGTTTCGGGAGACCCGCCTTCTACAAGCCCTCCTTTCATCCACCAGAATATGCCCCAATTGTGCAACTTAAAGTTGCATGTCGAGCTCTTTCCCGCCAAAACTAAAGAGGTCAAAATACAAATAATAATCAGTCCTTGAATCATTCAAGATTCCTTTTGTCTATACTCCAGCCATGCCAGACTGCCAACTAGTGTCTCTTAGCCTTGCCCGTGATATCAATTTACCACAAGTTTTCATTTTAGTGGTAAATGTCATCAATTTGTGCGCTACGCAATGCTTTGGTATAAGTAGCAGTGCCGCGACAGAGTTCTGTGGTGTCCCGGGATAGACACGTTCGCCACACCCCGGGCGAAACGGCGATGTTCACCAGGTTTCTGAATTTATAGAATAAAACAATCGAGTTTTCTGCAAATTTTGATATAAATTTCGCATAGGCTTAGTTTTGGCGGGAAAGAACTCGACATGCAACTTTAACACATTGTATATTCCTATATATTATGCTGGTTCCGGACCCTTTCGAAGGTAAGTCCCACTGTGGCCAATTTGGCGTTTTCCAACCTTCCCCAAACTCGTTAAATCTCAGACACGAGGTAGCCGCGGTGTGTGTCGTCTACCTGACCACAGGACATGTTGACCTGCCGCCCCGCCCCGCCTCACCCCCCTGAGCCACACCTCTGGCTCGGTACATCCAGTCATCCACGGCGGCGAGACATCATCGACCGGTCGAGGAAATCACCTCTGACCAACAAGTCATCTATCATCGGGTCTGGCGTCCTGGAGAACGCCTTCTCACCCCGCCCCCCCCCCCCCCCCCATCCTGGGCCTTACCCCCCGCCAAGACAGCCAGCCAGCCAGCAATTCAGCCAGCCATCCAGTCAGCACCACACACGGCCAGCCACGACGGCCAGCCACGCGCCACCTCCAAGGCGGATGACACGGCGGGAGTTCCCGCTGCTATCGACAGGAGAAATCATCCTCTGCTGCCAGCCGCCACCTCCGGCACCGCATCCCGGAAAATATCAGACTGCACCCGTGGCGCTACCTCACGGCGCCGCCCCGACCCACCTCTCATCTGCCATTCACCCCCAGCCCCCTCCAGATACCCCCGCCCCGATCCTCCAGACATACGGCCAGATATCAAGACCTTAAGGCAGGTCAAAGATTTACTACTGTAACACCGCCTGAACCAAAATCCGACGTTCATAAAAATGTCGGGTACAACTGTTTTTTTCGGGACGAAAGCCCAAGGCCGATCAACGCAAGGTGAAAAGCTCCTGTTACACAACACAGGGTGTGCACAACAATAATATCCGAGCTCCATGGAAGGTACGTACATCGTAGTGACGTCATCACAAGGGTCAGAACCCACCAGAATATTATCACTGCTATTAACGCCCATGCGTTGCTATTCGAAAGCAATTTCGATCTACGGCTATTCGGGATACTGGCATTTTTAAGATACCCCTTGACCTTTAATTAACCTTGACCATTTATTGGAGATCTCTTTCAAATTCTCAATATATATGCACCTCGATTTATACGCGTAAAATGTCTGTCCCAAAGGCTGGTTGCCCTTATATATTTATCTATAAATATTTAACTAAACGTATGCATAAGTCAATGCTAAGTGCAACATATATGTTCCGCTGGTGTTGAATCATATTTTAAAATCAGTTTCTTGTTATTTATTTCGCTCAGGCTTTTCAGCTGGTTCTAGCCCTCTCCGTCCGTCTGGACCATCAAATATACCCTAAAAAACTGTCGTAGTCCAAAGGCTGTCTCCACAATTTATTGCCCTTTCCCATGTTTACCACTTCCACCTACTTTATTTTACACTGAAATCGCTAAATCGCCAAACGTCACCTCCCAGCTGCGGAACCCCATCGCAGCATGGTACAGGAGAGTCATGCTTAAAAAAAAATCTTTTGTCCAAAAGCACTAAAACCGCGCCGTCTGTGATCTGATTTAATCACCCTCGAGTGAGAGCCAAATCCAATTTTGGCCACCTGCCATACACTATTGGATCCAATCTTCGCCATTGACGAGCCAGGAAACCTGGTTACCACTATATCGGAATCTTCTAAATCTGGAGATGCGAGAGCCATTTGCGGTCCCCCGCAATCGTTGCGTATTACAGCATTCAGCCATAAATTGCATAATTCTCAGAAAACCCAATGTAAATTCGATCACGAAGATAAGGATAAATATAGACTATTGTCGCGTTGTTTGGATTCTTCCATTTGTCGGTTTATTTATGGCAATGGTGTCTTATGCGCTTATTACGTCATCAAACGGTAGACACAGAGAAAGGCGGCACCGAACCGTGCACTCTCATCCTAAATTAATGTCAATACCGATTCGTGTTATTTTCCGTAACGTAAGGAAGGTTCATGGTGGAAGTGGTCGGCATGATGACATTAACATTGTTAACAGTCGTCATATGGCTCTGTTTTTTTGTATGAGAAATAAAAACGAGCAACTGAAATGAGTTGAAGTGGACGAGTTAACGACGACCTGGGAACATTCATATTTATTTCACCCCTTCCCCCTCCCCCCCCCCCCCCCCCACCCCATGTAATTCCGCGTAAAATAACGCCGAGGGGCGGGGAGGGCAGGATTACGCGACAGCTGAATACTAGATCCTCATCGCGGTTTCACCATAATAATTTATACTTCTTACAGCATCACATAATGACAATCATCTGCATTGATTCGTTGTTTATTCTCCACCATCAAAATCCCATCACGCCGGTGAAAGGCCAGATCATTTGCCGGAGTCAACAACACAGTGCAGTGTGGGTGGCAGCGGGCGAGGTTTTCCCGAACGTTTTCATGCCAATGATAGGGGAAGCCCGATCGCCTCGGCCCAGAAGAAGGTTTCCGGTCTGATGGCACATGGTGTACAGAGGGCGCCACCGTGTGGCCGGGTGCCCCTCTGTGGGAGGTATGCACGTGTCTACACCTGATGGCTTACACTACTTGTTTTATAACAAGGTTATAGCCGTCGAGCTAGAGACGCGGTTGGGGAAAGGGGTGGTGGGGGATTGGAGCAAGTCTGAGATGTGGTGAAGGGAGCATGGAAGGGATGAAGAGATTGATGGCAGGCTTCGTAACGGGCGACCGAACCTTGAATTTATTGGATAACGGATACAAGATGTGTTGTCACTGAGAGACAGAATGTGTACCCCCTTCCACTGTGGTTCGCTTCTCAAATTGGAATCGATAATAACCTCACAATGCAGATCTGGTCACGATATTAATTTTATAACGTATAACTGGCCATGATTTAAACCTCACAATGCGGACCACGCCACGATTTAAACCCATCTCATGATTCACGGACTTCTACTCTGAAGGCCACGTTCCAATCACAAAGGCGAAGGGACTCTGCGAACAGCAACCAAGTCCATTAATACATATTTCATTGAGACCACTTAGCTTAGCCATCAGTCTCAATCAGGATTGCCGGTAAGCTGGTAATCTTAGGTTAGGGGCAACTTTCTTAGCATCTTAAAACAAATGGTAAGATGGCACGTCAATCAAGGCATCGACCACTAACAATTGGGTGGCTCTTACGCCAGCAACTCGACTTTTTCTCCACATTCATGGGGTGATGTATATCAGTTATTTCTCTGCACACACATTTGGTTTATAAATGACATTTTACCTGACATGCGGGGCTACTCAACATGCTCGCAGGCGATACCTGCCACGGCCGTATAGTAATTAGTGACCCAGACCACAAAGGGCACGGACCCCTCCACCTCGGCCGAGCACCTTAATGGGATGGATGCTATCATTGGGCCATCATCATGCTTATGTGGGCCAAACAGGGACGACGATCCTCTACGCATTATAAAAGAAAAGACCATTGTGGAACATTGGTCGGACTATTGGGATCACGGGGGCCAGGGGTCCGTCACTCCGTAGCCTAGAGCACTACCAGCGGACTTGGGACAGCTCCCCAGCCGCCACGACTGAGAGAGATAACCATCAGTGTCCTGGCGTGTCGAGTGGGCTCGATGTTGCGCCAAGAGCCGCCATCTCAGACAGGATATTACATCGTTATTACAATAAAATGTAGACATGCGAAACGGCGCGGTCGTATGAACTGACATTCCGATTGGCCGCAGTTTATGATCGCGGATTTCTCTTTAAAATAAAAAGACGACCATGGGAAACATTTGGTATGTGACCACAGACCCCAAAAAGATGGTTCATGGATCGAATTCACATCCCTACAATAACCGGTCTGCTCTACCGGTTTCCCGGGCTTCATGGCGATGGTTAGGTCGGTTCTACCGAGTTAACTAGGATTCATAGCGACGGTTTGCGTTTGAAGGCGCATCCCTCCGAACTCATGATGTACTTCGCCGGCCAATTTGCTGCACCAGTAAAATTTGCTCGATCTTTCAAGACAAATGATCACCACCGTTAATGATGATGTCGGGCGTGATGCTTTTACGAATCATTTCCACAACTCCATTCCAATACAACGGCAAAGACAAGATCTCCTGGTTTGGGTTTCTTTCGGTTGTTCGACAGACCGCGGTACCACAACATAGAGCTGGCAGAGTGGTGCACGTGGTTCACAGACAGCATGAAGGCTGGCCGAGCTCGTGACACGGGTACATTATGACATACGTATGTTATCGTTCCTCAGTATTTTTATACCGTTGAACGACAAGGGTACGTCATGATATAACCCGTAGTATGACACGCCTACCTCAAAAATGTTATTTTTCTGCTGTATATGCTGCACAAAAAAACATTTCTCCCTGTAAAGGCAACAGTACACACTACTGAAAGATATGGGAGAGCGACGATACACAGTGACTAACGATATCAATAAAAAGCATCACAGAAAGATAAATGCATCAGGCAGACAACTGATCCACAACCACCATGTCCTGTCATAAAAAGAGAGGCACGACATCAATGTATGTACTCACCATATCAGCAGTCTTCTGTGTCTCACATATTTCTTAAACTTCTGGTAGTATCACAGTATAATAACTGAAACGACAGAAATTACATACTAGCTGTCAATACCGAGTAATGTAAGTTGCAAGTTGAAGAAAAATTCTTAGTCAATTAGCTGGAGACAAGAATTGAACAAATAGGTAAGTGAATTACTCATCAACGCATACAAATGGAAGGTGAAAAATCCAAACCGAAGGACAGGCATGAAATGAAGAGGCCTGTTTATACAATTCGTTTCTAAATGATTATGTGGGATGTAAATTGCAAAACAGGAATATTGTGATAATATATATTGCACTGTATTATATATATATATACAGGGTGTAGAAGTTTGTTGCCATCCTTTGTATAAATAGCTTGAACCAGTTTGTGTATAATCTGCACTTAAAGCTGTCATAACGTTTTTTTACATCAACTTTTAATTAGCATATCCAGACTACATACAGTCTGATCCTGTAACAATAACCAAAACAAAATGGTAAACAAGTTAATAATATTAGCTAAAGGCCAGGAGTTCAGGAAATTAGCCTAACCTAAAACTGAGAGGTTACAGTAATATGTTATTTATTGATATTAGACTGTAAGAGTCTTACTGCCACATCTAGCCTGAACATTCAAATCTTACACTTACAGTAGGATAGGCAAGTGTATTAGCCAATAATATATAAAGGTCTTTCTGTAAGTATCTTTAGCCTATAACCACAGCAACTCAACAGCAGGAAAGTGGGTACTTTTGCAGGACATTTTCAAAGGAAAACCTATATATTCGGTTAATTGAATTTGGTGACTAACCTAGGGCTAGGAAAGGTTCAAAGAAAGCCAAAGACTAGAGAGTGGGGGGCATGCACCACGAACCTCCACACATGTAACATGTCATGTATATAAGGTATTATGTGTATAGAGCTGATAGAGATGTATCCCCATTGACTTACTGTGCTTGTACCAGGCCTTGGCTTAGTCAGATGTACTCAGACCACTAGTCTAAGAAAGGACCAGACCCCAGATAGTCCCATGTGATACAGTTATTGCTCTGCACAAATATCATATCTACAGGTATGAGAGACAAGTATATGATTTATTTGTGTGAGCGACTAAGTGTTCTTTTATCTATAAAACCATTGTTATTTAGTACTATGATATATAAACTTCATATTACCATAAACCCTACATGTATATGAACCAGTCAGTTGAAATTTCAATATGTGTCATTTATCACACCATTTTGTATTTTGTCATTCTTTACCAGCAGGTTTTACCAAGGGAGCATTTCACTTATCATATATCTATAACTAGATTTATGGAGCACCACCAAATGAATGGTAGGGTTTTGATGATTGTACTACTGCCCATTAACAGAATAATAGAACTATTAGTAATTAAGCAGTGTGGATCCTCCCAGACATCTGACCTCTCTTTCTGGAGGGGGAGGGATACCCACTCTGAAACGTGAATCCCCCAAAATTAAGGAGAGTAATATTGAATCCCCAAGATGAAGACTGCTTCAGACTGGAAAAGAAAAACCTTAACCTCGTCAGGCCTGAATTCCTGAAGTAATATCAAGGAATTCACAGACTGCTATAGCTGATCAAGGTATATACGGAGGTAATTAATAGTCTTCACGTTGAATCAGAGACATTTTGACCGCGGGGCATTTTGACCGCTAGAGGGGGGTGGGTGGCAGGGGCTGGGGTGTGGAGGGGGGAGAGGTCTGCGTTGGGACCACAATCAAAATGTCCCGCGGTCAAAACGTCCCGTGGTCAACTTGGACATAAACCGAATTAGGAATTGCATGTGTAACGGTAGCTCAAAACAGAGCATTAGAGGAAAGCCAGTTGGCTAAACAATCGACTGCGCAGGTGCACCCTTTCGCGGGTGTAACGAGTCACTTTTGTTTCAACTGCCGGCCTGGCAGTAGCACATGTAGTTAGCCAACTCGGCAATTGCGTGGTGAATTATAATGACCCAACTCGGGACTTTGAAATTGAGCGTCACTGCAGGTATGTTTACTTCAGAATAATAATAATCGTACAATGATGTAGCAATACATATTCGATGTATATTGCGGAATGAACGTAATGACTTCTAATTTATAATGTGTAATGAATTGTTTATAAAGAGTGTGTGATGACTAGTTTATAAAGAGTGTGTGATGAGTGTTACAGTAAAGGAATTGTAGTGTATGTATCGAAATATTGAAGGGTTTTATTTGTTGCAGGTGTTTTGTAGAACTGTGAACTGTATGCGCTTGACCCACCCTGGCAACACAATAAACTGGAGAAACGGGAAGAGTTGTTCTGCCTTATAACCACTCAAGATCCTGTTACACATGGATAATGAAAACATGGTGACATAGGGCTAACTCCTGAGGCGGAGAGTGGTGAGAGCCTGGAGACTGAGTGAGCACTGGTGAGACTGAGTAAGACCCTGGTTAGACTGAATAAATAACTTGCAGTCTTACTTACAAAGCTTACTAGGCCTACTACGAATGCCATGCAGAACGGCCGAACTGTGAAACGGCCGAGGTATTTAAGGGGGGTGGGGGTGGGGGGGGTCGTCGAGCCAGAGCCGCCAGCGGATTAGTCTGCGCCTCGCCGATTGGGTGTCTGGCTTGGCGTCGGCCCTGATGGCTTCGGCATCGGCAGGGAGAGGGGGGAGGGGGCTGCGTCCGGCACGCGTGGAATAATCTGGTGTTTGGTGTCACTTTTGTTTGTGTTGCTGGCTTAGTAATCACAAAATTTTGGGAATAGTCAACGGCCCCGTAACGAGCATGGATAACGTTCATCATGCGGCCCGTTATGAGCATTGAATTTGCACGCGGCCCGAAACATTTTTCACATGGAAACTCAGCTTCATTCATTCTGATTTCACGCGATTTTCATTATTCAATAATAATAAGCAATGATAACGTGGAAATTTGCTGTGTCAGTTGGTATATGCAGCGAAAGATAACGGAAACTTATAAAGATTTAATAACAAATTTATTCAATAACGTTAACTACCACTGAGTAACCACTACTGCCACTGCAACTCAGTCAAGAAGAAGCCAGGATTTAATTGCATGCCAATGTGACCATGGAGTCAGAAACTATGTTACCGGACCGACCAGAAGCCAAGGCTTCACAAGTTGTTATCAAAGGCTGCTGTAGCTGATTGCTAAAATCAGAATTGGGGCCTCATGAATTAGGATTCACAAAAAGACTGAAAAATGTTTCGGGCCACGTGGTGTTACTGTTATAAGCTGTTATCAAAGGCCACTGCACATGTGCCATCAAAAATACCAATCAAAAATTAAATGGCCATTGAGAAGATATTGAGAAAGCCACGAAAATAAAATCGTGTGAAATCGGAATGAATGAAGCTGAGTTTCTGTGTGAAAAATGTTTTGGGCAGCGTGCAAATTCCGCTTTATCAATACATTCGCCTTATTCACGGAATCGCCATATTGACGCCAAAACAAGACTGTGCCTGCAAACACAAACTGCGTGACTCGCCCAATGCGTGAAATCTAATGGGAGACACTGCTGCGGGTTCGCTGCGAAATAGCTCCCAGGTGATTTAAGTAATAAAATGACCGATTTCAGGCAGATGAAAAGGGTGTATGTGTTCTGGAGCAAGTACATTGGAAAAATGAGGGTCTTTTGGGGCGAGTAAATTTGAAAAAAAGTGGGGTATTTCCCGCGGCATGCAGCAAGGGTCAATTGACCAGAAAGCCCCCTTATATTTTTTAACTCGCTTTGACATAACAGTCTATGGACCTACTATTGTTTTTGCTTTTATTATGAGTATTCTTTATTGTATTGAGTGAATCCTCTGACCCGAACATTCTTTGCCTACTACTCATATGATAGACCCACTTGAAATGGCATGATAGGCCTATATCCTTACATGCTGGAAGTGCCGTTAAACCCAAATCAAACCATGTGAAAACTTGTGCACACAAGCGTTGTTGAACCCCGTGTTTTAGCCTGAGTGATATTATGCTTGGTCTATGGAATTATCAACATATGGACCTTAGCTATCTTCCACTAAGCAGATAAGCTCTGTTGAAGTGATAGCATCCCACTGCTGGTCGGGGATACCCCCCAGCTGGAGGGGGTCACCCGTTCCGTGTGGCATAGGCCTACACGTTCGGCTATTGTCAAACGTGTGAGAAAAAGATTAAAATTTGCAGAAATAGGTCTTATTTGTTAATTAGTGTGAACAATAATGACCTGACAGACTTAATAGAGACCATTGACGGCAGGAGAGAAAGGCCCTTGTGCGACTCACCAGGGCCACACATTATACACTAGGCCGTTCGCGCGCAAACTTGCAGGCATAGCCTTGTTCTCGCGTGAGAATTCCTAACATGTGAATAAGGCGAATTACGGGCTGCGTAAACGTTATCCATACTCGTTACTGGGCTGTTGACAATTCCCCAAAATTTAGTGATTACTTTAGTGGCAGTAAATATTGGTCCCATCCCCGCCCCTCCACCCATACACATCCAGCAACACAAACACAATTGACACCAATCGCCAGCTTCATCTACCCTGAGCCAGACCCTGCCCCCCCCCTCCCCCTGGCGATGCCGAAGCCGACACCAAGCCAATCGTCGAGGCTCGACGACCCGCCCCCCCCCCCCGCCCCCCTCCACCCATGGTAGGGGGTGGTGAGAGCGGCTCGGCCGTTTCGCAGTTCGGCCGATCCGAGTATACACCCCTACTACTAGTCTACTAGTAAGTCTTACTAAGCTTAGCCTAAAGTTTTAGTTTTTGTAATTTAGGTCTACCAGCAAAAGTAACTACACTTCATTAGTTTGTATTCATACTCTCTTATGGCTTACCACAACTTACCCTTTTGGATTTAGGATACTCTAGCCTAGGCTTTATCTCGCCAACTTTTTTTCAAACTGGCTCACAGTTGTTGATCAGTTGATGCACCTGAGAGGAACAAGGGGAAAACCATGTTACAGTTCCGCAGTAAATGTACAGTGCGCGTTCTCTGCATGGGCGATTTTAATAACCTCACCCAGATTACTATTTGAGTCACTCGCACTGTGTCTCACAAACCAGTGGCTTGTGAGATCAGATGTCCTGCACAATTATATTCACAACAGTTCCCTTTATTCTAAATATATAGGTTACCCTATTTCAAAACTTTCACGACTTTTACATTGTTTTTGAGCTGAAATTATATAAATAAGCCGTAATAAAATGTAACGGAACCGTCTGTGACCAGGTCTGGGATAAACTTTACCAGGCCTGTCCGCACTCTCCGGCTGAGCACTTTTTGAGAGGTTCGATTTGTCATCTGGCAGATCGAAATTCGACCACGGTTCATGCGGAAAAAAGGCGCTAAGATGACATATATATAGCTCTTAAACTAGACGCGCGCATTGGTTTATCTCAGCACAAATCGGAAAGGATATGATCAAATGACCAGCTTGAGCCCCGGGGCCCGGCAAATGTGATGGGGGGGGGGGGGGTCCGCGCCTGGGTGCCTTGATTCCTGAGAATGCGGATCATTTGTAGTGAAAAAGATGATGTCCCTATAGAGCGAATTTTTAAAACTAAATTGAGACCGGTGGGGGGGGGGGGGGGGAGGGGGGTAATGCGCATCCACATAGAAATAATACGTCTTTTGCGAGAATTTTGGCGTTAAAAAGCCCCGACCGAGCGGATTTTGTCGGTGAAGAAGGTAGTGGGTGGGGGCTTTCCCGCGGAAAAACCCTGAACCCAGCGATGTGTAAAGTACCTCCCCCCCACCCCCGGGAGGTCTTCGGCCGCATTGGACTATGTATGGGTAGGGGGCGGAGGGGGTTCGGGTACCCAAATATCGAAACATTTTTTTCTGTCGTCCCAGTTCACGCGAACAGTTGAACAATTTATTTCCGGCCCTGCATCAGACTAATATCAGAGAAATGCGATGTAGCCTATTTTCTGATATAATTGAAATATGACCAGTATTGATCAGTAGATCATGAAAGACAGTTCACGATGAATAGTTTTCCTCAATCCCACATCACGGTGAAATGAAAAGCCTGTTCCCGAGGAACTGAACGGAATAAACTGCCACACCGCCCCCCCCCCCCTCCCTGACCCCTGACCTCACTGACCACTTCTCCCCTCCACCATGACCTCCCTGACCCCTCCTCCGTGCATATCGCAATATATGACGACTGATTAGAAACAAACAATAAGTTGACAATGACATCCTCCCCTTGTCAACCATCTCAAGTTCACCCCGATGGTGGTAATCCCCCCACCCCCTCCCTCGCCTTCACACGACGTCTTCTGTTCTGCCAAATGCGGTTTGCTGAGAACTAGCTCACTAAAAAATAAAAATGTCAGTCAAATAAACTAAACTTACTGAGACTAACTAAGCAACTAAGTATTTTTATCAAACAGGAAATAAAATTACATCTTGCTTTAGACATGGTTCAAGAAATAAAAGTTTGCAAAATGACGAAATACTTTTTTCGAAGTCATTATTCTGCGGACCTAGCACCATGGCCACCGCTGCGATGATTCCCCTCAAAGGGAGAAAAGTGAGAAAAGGTAAGCATAGGGCAAAACAACTCCACATTTACATTAAGATTGACATTTTCGTGAATACAATAGTAACTATTTCATCTAAAACAAATATGTTACGGCTTGGAGAATCGTTTCTTGTCGTCACAAAACATTTCTTGTTTTCGTTGGTGGGCGATAATGGCGGACATAATTGCCGGATTTTGGCGGTGTATAGACAGAACGGCCGTATGGGTTAATAGTGGGTGGGAGTGGGGCACAGGCACAGTAAATCAGTGGAGGGGGGAGGCCGGGGGGGGGGGGTAGGGGGCCCCACAACGCATACTAAACACACAAGGTGTCCAACTCCCGCTGGAACTGAGCGACAGGCACCCGCTTCAAATCCCAATATCGCACCTTTACCGCGCTTGACGGGCCCCATAGATGCCTAAGTCCGATATCTAAGTAAATTATTTATTTCATCAGTAAGTAAACGAGACCTGTACTGCCGTGTAGTCGCGACAAATAAAGAATTATGCAACGACAACAACCAACTCCGGAACAGATTGAGCAAAAATGGCTGACATCAGTCAGCGAGATGAATCTGATTGGTTGGCAGTCGAAAAATGTGTCACGTGACACAGGGGATGCAACTTCAAAATTTGTTGAATCGGGACGAACATTAGCATAGCATCTCCCTATGATGTGATTAATCAAAATGACAGATTTTAGGAGTACCTCCCCACATGAGCGTCATGTGAAAGCTGACCAATCGTCATATCGTGCACTGTGCCTGAGATCTCGCAGGCAAATTCTCGCGATGTCAGCCATTTTTGCTCAATCTGTTCCGGAGTTGGTTGTTGTCGTTGCCTAATTCTTTATTTGTCGCGGTTAGACAGCAGTACAGATCTCATTTACTTTTTGATGAAATAAATAAATTACTTAGAAATCGGACTTAGGCATTTACGGGGCCCGTCAAGCGCGATAAAGATGCGATATTGGGGGTTGAAGCGGGTGCCTGTCGCTCAGTTCCAGCGGGAGTTGGATACCTTGTGTGTTTAGTATGCGTTGTGGGGCCCCCTACCCCCCCCCCCCCCCCCCGGCCTCCCCCCTCCACTGATTTACTGTGCCTGTGGAGTGGGGAGGTGGAAGGAGGAGCGGGGGGGGGGGTGGAACTAGCAGCCTGGTCGATTGGCTGGCCATAAGCAGGTTGAAGACGACCCTCGATTGAGGGATATCCCTAGAATGAGGGTAAACAGCGTACTTTTCCCTCGATCGCGGGAAGTCGACTGACGTCATCATATTCATTTAATTCCGCTCAACCATTTATGAGACATGTTACAAAAGATATCATAGAGCGAATTGTACCGAATCTTTTGATTCGCCAAAAGTTTCTAAAGTTAGTTCAATATATTAGGGACAGGTCATGACCTAGTTACATGACTTAGTGACATGACTAAATTTGTTATGACAATATGTTCATCACCACTGTGGTCAGCTACATGCGTAAAATACATTTGGAGGGCATGAAACCGGTAATACGACATACAGAGTTAAATTTTACACAAAACTGTCGATGTGATTTAAAATCCATCGACGCGATTGGAAGATATAGATATTTTTATAATGATCGGATTTCAGATGGCGTAATTATATTGTACTTATTGTTTAGTTTTTGACAACTGTGATGTAACAGCAATTAAACTAGTTCATATATTTTGTCAACGTCGATAGCTTTTGGTGTGTATATGTTCAGTTTTCTAAAAAAATATTATTATATATATGGCTTTCCATACAACAAATCTTGGAACGGCAACCACTAGCATGTGGTTGTGTTGTGTTAAAACCTTGCACTCAACGGTACATATCGACTTCCGTTTTCCCTCCTTCTAGGGTTAACCCTCGATCTAGCGATAACCCTCGATCAAGGGTCGTCTTCGACCTGATAAGTATACTGTGCAGCTGGGGGTGGAGGTAGGAGGTGGTCACACTACACTTTAGTCCAGCCACACTAGACTCTGTGTAGCCACAGAGTCAAGCTGCCGACCCTATTCACGCCATTAGCAACAGCTTTCATGAGACCCCCCACTGACTTCACTGGGTTCTAGAAGTTTAATTGTACATTGAATAATGCCACTGTGAGACTGGGATTGAAGAAGGTTATCCCAATACGATTTAGTTCCAAAAACTACAATACTTCACTTAATAAATGTGCCCATATCTGCAGCCCCATCATATAAGGAACTTACGCCAAGAGTTGGGAGTGAAAATGGATTAATTGGCATTCTTTCGTAACCACTCCACTAGAAAAAAATTATTGAAGGATTTCTCTGCACAATATTTTATAGACATTTACAAGTCATGCCTTACCGCCTTACTATTCACGCCATTAGCAACAGCTTTCGTGAGACCGCCCACTGACTTCACTGGGTTCTAGAAGTTTAATTGTACATTGAATAATGCCACTGTGAGACTGGGATTGAAGAAGAAGGTTATCCCAATACGATTTAGTTCTAAAAACTACAATACTTCATATAATAAATGTGCCCATATCTGCAGCCCCATCATATAAGGCACTTACGCCAATAGTTGGGAGCGAAAATGGATTAATTGGCATTTTTTTGTAACCACTCTACTAGAAAAAAATAATTGAAGGATTTCTCTGCACAATATGTTATAGACATTTACAAGTCATGCCTTACCGCCTTACTATTCACGCCATTAGCAACAGCTTTTGTGAGACCCCCCACTGACTTCACTGAGTTCTAGAAGTTTAATTGTACATTGAATAATGCCACTGTGAGACTGGGATTGAAGAAGAAGGTTATCCCAATACGATTTGGTTCTAAAAACTACAATACTTCACTTAATAAATGTGCCCATATCTGCAGCCCCATCATATAAGGCACTTACGCCAAGAGTTGGGAGTGAAAATAGATTAATTGGCATTCTTTCGTAACCACTCCACTAGAAAAAAATAATTGAAGGATTTCTCTGCACAATATTTTATAGACATTTACAAGTCATGCCTTTCTGGGATCTGATGATTTCAATTTAAAGCACTCCCCCTTACCCATCTCCTCCCCCCACCCATACTAAGGGGTTGGAAGTCTATAGACCATGTTGATACCTTTGCAATCGTTTAACTCCTTCGACTGGGCAGTTTTGTAAGAATGTATGTATACATTTGGAATCGACTATAGTTGCCATGTAAACTGTCAAGACTATAACATTTTCAAATTATTTATTTACAGTAGTGTAAGTTGAGAGAAAAATGTATGTATAATTCTAGTCCCATATGAGACAGTTGCTCCGCACAACAGTCGCAGTCAACAGTCAAGATTTGTTTGTGTGGGCATATTTTTAATGGTATGATCCATCAAACCATCGTCATTTTGTACTATGATACCTAACTTCATATTTACCACAAAACCTATACGCATGTCAACTAACAAAGTGAACGCATTACCATCAAGTCTTTCTTGTTGTTTATCTTGCCATTTCGTATTTGGTCATTCTTCACCAGCCTGGGCTCGCACTAGGATATTTTTTTCATTAGCCAATTTGGCTAATTCCGTGGAAAAACATTAGCCAAAATTAGCCAAATATATTTGTTGAAAAAAACATGAATAAAAATGTGTTTGTAGTTGAAATTTTATATTCGCCATTTTGGCGAGTGTCCAGGAAGTTCTTATCGCCAAATCCCGAATTTTCTCGCAAAATGGCTATTGGCGAATGCTAACGCGAGCCCAGCCAGCGGCTTTCACCAGGTGACGTTTCGCTTATTGCGGGTCAATGGCTAGGTGTATGAAGTGCCACCAAGCGAATGGTGTTGTTTTGATGACATGCGCGCATGCACAGTTTCTCCACTGGGTGGGCAAGATGACGGATGGAACCGCCCGGTCTGCTAGCTTGAGAATCATTGTAATAATGAACTTGAACGACTTGAATGACTTGAACCAAAAGAATAAAGTAAGTTGATAAATACATACTTCCAGAAACTATTCCCATACTCCAAAAAGTTCTTGCCATCAATACCGCTTCGCGCCACGCATGTTTTTGCATTGCCATACAGGATTTGATGGTTAGGACATGTGGCATTGGTACGTGAAACCAACAATGTCACAAGGGGCTAGCATATTTCTTACCTCTATGTCATATGAACCTACTTTTGAACAATTGTTTACCCAATCTATATATATTTTAGCCAGTTAAGAGGGTTTGTCAGATAAAATCCATCATTTATAGTAACTTTAGCCAAGTAGTCTTCTAACTTGCATTCATGAAATCTGCTACTGTACTTTGATTCATAACTTCACAATACATGACCTGCCATATTATTTAATAGAGCAGACAATGTTGTTTTGACAGTTCTCTTATGAGTTATGCAAAGGTAAAGATTATCCAACTACAACCTTTAGCAGGAGGTGTTATCTTTTGTGTAATGAACCTAGATATATCCCTAATACTAAAATGATCTCAAGTTCACTACTTGTAAATTTAGGTATATGCGTCAATAATTAAGAACAGACTTAGCCATAAAATGTTACTAAGGAATTCGAACTTCTCATAACCTCCCATTTTTTCTGGGTACTGGTATCGCTCTCATACCTGTGCCATCTTTGGCCATCATGACTGAAAAAGGCAATATTTGTTCTGTGAGTCCTGTGCTGACACAATGTCATGACATTGTATTCTGATTATGCGCTTAGAAATAAAAAATTGTTGATGCATTGATGTGGAAGAATTAATACTCTAATGCCAGCTCAACAGATAATGCATTTAATATATGCAATCATACAATTGATCACAGGCACTAGGATGCACCAACACATACATATATGGCACTCAATTTGTATACATGTTGATGGTCTAAAATGTCTAAAAGTCAGATACAAGTGCGAAATATGTTGCTTATTTCTATGCAAGATTCATATGCCTCAGTAAAAGTGTTGTATATATATTGTGTGCATCAGTGCCAGCAGCTGTGTTAACTTCAGCAAGCCAGTCATGGTTGTGAGGATTGAACTACCGCAGATATCTTCCTATGTGGTTGTTCACGATGATATATATGTCAGCTGTCCGTCTGACATTCGTTTTTTGTCTTGCAGTGTGTTACTTTGCAATCTCTGTACATGGAGGTTTCTGCTTATCCCTGGTTCAATATAACCGTCCTTAATATCTTTCACATTTTTTCCTTCATCTGTTTTATTTATGATGCACTGATATATAAAAAAATGTTGTTGATTGATTATTTTATCAACCTGTTAGTTGAAGGTAAATGAAGTGATCATAATGAACCCATGCATGCTCTAGTGATTGTATGGCCACTAAAGTTCGGACAGTGATAATAACATTAATAGGCTGTTTATATGGTGTTAATCTATAGTTAGTTACTTTAGAGAAACGTGTCCGTGCGCAGCCTTAAATTTAAGAACACAGAAAATGTATTATTTTGTGACCAATGTATTTATGTTCATTGTTATGGCGCATGGACCTGAAGGCCTTTTGGGCCAAATAAAATACCTACCTAATTAGACAAGCCAATGGGAAAACCAAAATGCTCTTCTGACCACAACTTTATTTTTCTATCATAACCTCTTATGTTGCAATCTAAAGCGAAATGCATGTACATGTATATTTAATTGTTGGCACTTTTCTCATTCTGAAGATTCAGTTGGTGATTGGCTTTTTGTTTTATGCCAAGAGTTTTTAAAAATACATAGCATTTATGCCGGTTTGTGTATGGTTGCCTCCAGCATGAGATTGCTTGCTGTGTAACCATTTCGGTCTGCAGCAGGGTCGATTTCTAGCCAGCGTGAAGACCAAACCGATACCCAATATTAGCTTACAGTGTACCGATATATTACATGACTCAAAGTTGACAATGTTTGTTGCATGTTGCGGAGTTTGTTTTTGCACAAATAACACCATGACTGACAGTTTTTTTGTTGTTTCAGAGCCGGTTGCCTACAGCGAGATGTCCATTCGCCACAACAATGCCATCCTGGACTACTGCCGGACGTCCATCTCGGCCCTATCCGGCTGCACGGCAGGCATCATGGGACTGACGGGACTCTATGGGTTCATCTTCTACTTCATCATCGCCTTCATGATGTCGGTAAGGCGCCTCTCTCCTCTACAGAGTCAAAAGGGTTATATCATGTATTATTATCTCATCATCGCCTGCATGATGTCGGTAAGGCGCCGCACTCCTCTACGGAGTCATCGGGTTATATCACGTATCATTATCGCATCATCGCCTTCATGATGTCGGTAAGGCGCCTCACCACTCTACAGAGTCATAGGCTTATATCACATATCATTATCTCATCATCGCCTGCATGATGTCGGTAAGGCGCCGCACTCCTCTACGGAGTCATAGGGTTATATCACGTATCATTATCGCATCATCGCCTTCATGATGTCGGTAAGGCGCCTCACCACCCTACAGAGTCATAGGCTTATATCACATATCATTATCTCATCATCGCCTTCATGATGTCAGTAAGGCGCCTCACTCCTCTACGGAGTCATATGGTTATATCAGGTCTCATTATCTCATCATCGCCTTCATGATGTCGGTAAGGCTTCTTATTCTAGGTCATAGGGCTATATCGTTCATCTCATGAATATTCATAGTTTCAGTAAGACCCTTTATCACCGATGATTGGTATAAGTTATTTGTAGACCGAGTGGCCTAATACTTCAACCCTTTCATCATCTCGTGCAGGTCACATGTCTGTGTCCCTCCTCTGATGACTGTAATTCGACTGCGTTTGTTATGTTTAATGTGATGGCTTCACCGTATCTGCAACATGTAATGTTGTTTACATCTTGTCAAATAATACCACGAATGTATGATATAATTGTATGTAAGGTCAAATTCCCATATATACCCTTCATGTTTCCCAAACTTCCATGTTGTAATTACCCCATTTTTTTCCGGCTTTTAGTTTATGTTGGCTTTCAAGGCCGGCAAGCAGTGGAACAGGTTCTTCCGGTCACGTGGTCCGCTGTTCAGCGGCGGTCTCTTTGGTGGAATATTTGTATCCTTTTCTCTTGTCCGAAGTGTATGGACGGGTTAAACTTTGTACAGAGAAATGGGTTAAGGGGAGGGATGTCGTACGGTGGGGATCTCTGTGCATTGGTCAGTAGGGATCACATGGCGTGTCCTGGCAGTCTTGTTAGGATCGGGGGGCCGGCGCGACAGCTCAGTGGGCTAGAGCGCTCGCATTGAGTGCTCTGGCCATCTGAGAGCCTAACGGCACATGGATCGATGGTTCGCGCCCCGCTGTGGCCATGTCGGTGTGGTTGCAGGATAAAAATCCCATGTCCTTCGCAAAGAGTAGGGGGTTGCCCCCGGGGATATGGCTCCACTCTCCCTTCCTTCTCCCATTGACGCGATATTACCAAAAGTGGTCAAAGCGTTCTGAATATACAGCCATCTGGTTAGGAGCGATGTCGATGCCTCGTCACGCCCGTCTACGTTATTTATTGACCGCTAGAAGCGAGTACGCTCAGTGTATGTTAAGTCTGAGCGGCGGGGCGATAATGCTGGGATGGGAGTCTGGGGAGAACAACTGAGTTGGCATTTTAAGTCCTCATATTTACGCGTGATTAACATCGTCTATGGGATATAACATTAAAATAATGGATCAATTACCCGGTATGTGGAATATTATGGTGCGCATATGTAATTAGTGCAAGCAGAGAACACACGTAAAAGGCGCCATTTGTTTTGTGGTATGATCTAACATTCTGTTTCAGCGTACATGTTTTTATACTAAGTTTGTGACATTCATTTTGACATCACGTTTCCTTGACAGTCTTCCAGACGTATATCTTATTTTGGACGTATCCTTTACCATCTGTGACGTGCGCAAGCTGAATATGTCATTTGTTATATGGTATGTTTAACATAAATAATTTCAGGTATTGTTGTGTATTTAATGTTCTCTTGAATGATTAACTTTAATGTCAAATATTGCTAAATTCTGACGTCGATTTATATTTCTGGCAGTAAGTTTCGATCTGGAACATTTTCCAAAATGGCGTTTCTAAATTTCTATAATTAATTTTAAAAGTTTGCATTATAATATCTATACTTCAGTTTTAAATTATTTATGTATATGTAGATTGTAAAATTGATGCATATGTGTATGTCCTTGACTTTTACTTCAGATTTTTATACGGAATGGTACATGTTTACTGAGGCCGTGATGTCGTGTGAATGTGAATGAATGATACGAAAAAATGATGTTTGTGATTGGACCACTCGTAATATTCATTTTGTGCATTAATTATTGTAATATTGGAGTACCAGACCATGAATCACAAGCGATGTGAAGAGGGCATAAAACCTACCATGAAGTGAATCGAGCTTTTTTCGCATACTGGCGATGTGCCGTTCTTGATGTTGATTGGTCGGCTGTTTCCGGGCAACCGTTCAGATGTGTTCAGTATCTACTTGGTAGGCTGGCGCGACTGAGAGCAAAAGTCTGAATTGAATCGGGCGTATATGTAGCCAGTAGGGCTGTATGACTTTTATTCAAAATTGCGTTCATGTAGATAAAAAAGAAGGTTCCTTCATATCTGTGTTTACGAGCAAACCAAATCTTGCACGTTTGAGAGACTCAACTTTTTTGTGAAACTGAGATTCACATAAGACAAATCTTCAACTGGTAAAGTTAGCAAGTACTTATTATTTGCTTTATCATTCTATCAATTACCTTAAGATGACGAGTAGATCAATTCGAATGTTAGGTTTTTTGTCATACTGGCCCTTGTCATATAGATCTTAATTGTTTCAACTGACTGCCAACCTGTGATTTGCTCGCTGCAGTCGATAAATCGTCGAGATAGAGGCGTTCTCTCGTATCAGTCAGTTAATTGTCTGCCAGGGACGCGATGTTCTTGTCATATATGTATTATTGATGTCCTCTATGTCGGTGGCTGTACAATTATAGTAATATGTATATGTGTGATAGGAAATAAAACTATTATATTGGAACGGATATGCCTTGTTAAATGTCTCACCGGTTACGCGTTAAAAATAATTTCCATCTTCCACATTTGCATCCAAGACATGTAAAATAACCTTCATTTTTTAGTACAGTTCACGTATTGTTTTTGCATGGATAAGACTACAATAATAATAGGATGGGAGATTTCCCGGCAAACCATTCCTGCGTAATTGCAGTTTAGGGTGATAACAACTATATTGCCCCTCTCCCTCCGTCAGCGAATTGGCTGAATCCTCTCTACTCTTGCCACTTTCCTTCACAGTCGCAACGTGACAGCAATCTTCTACGGCAGGGAACACCTGACGCTCCGTGCATGCGAGGTCTTGACCTAACCGAGAAAACTTGACGCCGTCATTAATTCTCTGCAAAATTCTCTTCCTTTTTTTTTTAGATCTAGTGGGCGAAAATTCGTGGTGCATGAAGCGGTTGCATGCCCTGGGTTGATGTGTTGACTGCTGATGAAACTGGCAACGGCCAAAAAAAGAAATGACTGCCTCATCGGGTTTTACTCTGCGATCTGTCCACGGTGTGTCGGTGTGGGAGAGGAGTGGGGTTGGGTGGGTGGCGCGGGGGGGGGGGGGGGGGGAGGGGGTGCAAAACGTCATTACACCAATTAAAATGTATATTTGGACCTGGAAATCAAGATTTCCTGTCTTGAAAAGGTGTCACTCTCGGTTCATGATGAGATTGACGCTTGATCCCGGCCATATCGCTAAATCTGGGTTAATACTCTATATACATATATAACCCCAGAAAATGCCTCTTGTATCGTCGATAGAAACAAAAAGGTTGAGAAAGCATGAATCTGTTTTTGATCCCAAAACATTTGTTTACGTCATCAGAAAAAAATAACTTTCGGTTGAGCGGTCAAGCGCCCTGATCAGAGATTCTGTCCCAATACTGGGTCGGCAGCATTTTACGGCGCACCATTCGGTGCATATCACTTCAACGGATTCAGCGGTGAGCAGATGCCGTTATTCGGCCCATATGCAGTTAATTGCGGCATCTCAGGCAAATAAGCGCTCCCCCATATGGTGTACCAGTAGTAATGGAGTAACCCGAGGTTGGTGGCCATTTCTGTTATTCAAACGGCTTTGGACTCTGCGGTTACAGCCGTTTCATTAGCGTGATGTGATCTCGCTTGAACGAGGGTTGACATGCTCAACGCTAGGGTCTACGAGCGTCTTGTCACGTCACCCTTTTTGCCGGTGTCTTCCCTCATGTGTATTCCCATATCGTCAGCTGCTACAGTCGGCAGGCGACCTTTATGGCTCCTACTTCCATGTAAACATCACGTAGGCAACGGTCCTTGGCCGCAATGTCATGACCGCTGGCATTGAGTTTTTTTTTGGTACTCCGCTTATTCTGAAACACTTGTTACATTTAGCTGATATGAAATGATTGTAGTCAATAAGACATCCTCTGGCAAATGATATGTATGAGCACAACCAGCTCTAATTAAAAGTCCAATTATAATTAATTGCATATGTGTCTGATATAGACATGTACATAATACTATAACACATTTTGTGGGGCAGAATTTCGTAAGTTCAAGTAGTTCAAAAGAGGCGTCTATTCAAACGCAACCAGTCAGCTCTTCTAGTTCATTATGATTGCAAGTTGTAGATAGTAGTCATACTATTTCTTTTGTTAAAAGCTCCGAAAGAAAACCTCGCAGGTCAAAGCACTATATTCCAGATACTACAAAAATTGCGGTGTTAATTGATCAGAGTTGATGCTCGAGTTTGTTCAGATTTCGTGACTAAAACGTGAATGATGTATTAAGCACAACCTTACAGATTGCTTCAATATTTACTCTTCTATGCATTAGTTCCATAGATTTATATATTACCAAAGGGAATTGCCACTTTAGATCATTAAATACTTCTCATTCTACTATGTTACGCAATGCAGACACTCTCGACCGAATATCTGTAACCAATGTCAGAGAGGAAATCCAACAGATCATCGCAGTCTCGCAGCAAGGTATACCCATAGGAATTAAGGGACGGAAAGAACTTTTATTTGTCAGAGCATGTTTGCGGTTACATACGATGCAATCAGTAATATAGTGATATGGATAATATGGCCACTTGTATGTGACTTCACTGGTTTCTCTATGATGCCGTATATAACTTTACAACAAGTGATATTATCTTTGGTTGGCAGGTTGGGTCACACGGGAAGCTTGTGTCATGGCTGTTAACACTGACAAGCCATCATTTGGTGACGATCAGAATTATCATGCAAATATCCTGCAACGAGCGTTCGTTTTTTAGTGAGATCCACCTCGATCAGGCTTTTCGTGTCCGCGGAGTAATGGTGTCCACTAAAATACAAATGATCTGCGCATCCCGCCAGACTTGTACTTTTCTGCAGCGTGGCAATGTCAAGGTCATCGATATCGGTGACTCGACTGAATTCGGCAGTGGTTAGGTTCGTCGTAAACAGCGCATTGTCGTCCCCGCTGAGGGAGTACAAATATCCCTCCGCCTCGCAAGATAGGCCCACCGGAAGTGGCTTGCAAAACAGTTCCACCCAATCGCTGCTCGAGTCCCGCGGAGAGCGAAAAGAATGGAGATCAAACTTGTTTGAGATGAAGCCGATGATGTCCTTGTAGCAGACGATCTGTCTGACGTCATCGACGACAAATGGTAGGTTCTGGAGGGCCTCCCAGTTGTTTGTCTCCAGGTTTAAACACCAGGTGGCGTTCTCCGAAGTGAAAACGTACAGGTAGCTATTGTCACCATGGCAACAGATGCCAGACAAATGCCCTTGACATGCGTATGGAAGGTCACATAATTTGTTGATCTCGTAAACGTCGTTTTCGATGTCCACCTTCCATACGCAGTCGCTCAGCTTGGTTTTACCCTCCTCATCCGTCCACGTCCCGCCTGAAAATCGTCCCAATACAATGATCAGTCATTACACTAACCACTGGAAACATAAACCCTCAACAATGATATCAAGTAAATCTTCACGGTATCGATTTGTAACGCTAACATCGTCTGCTCAATTAGTCCCGGTATATACGTTCTATAAATAGTTAAGATGGCGTGAGCGCATCTCGAAGTCTCGCCAATTCCCGCGCTCAGCGTAGTTGATAAACTGAACTTGTTAGGAAGGAACATGTTCTTACCTGTTATAATCATGTAAGGCTTTTCCCGATGACAGGCGACGGAGAAGTCTCCGCAAAGGTACATGGCTCTGTCCGAGCGGTCATTCTGTACATGGATGCTGTTAAGGTGCTTGAACCTGCAATGGAATAAAATAATATTAACAAAATGATCCTCACAAAATTAGCACACTATGTAATTCACATAAACGTCAGACGAGTAAGTCGATTGAATACCTGGCAGACAACGGACTTGTTGGTGTATATCATTATATTACATATGTATAGGTAACATGATAGGACTCACTCCCGAAGGAGATGCCGAGCATACTGCTCCTTAAGGTAAGCTACCCATAATAGCAAGGTAAAACAACTCTGTATTTGTGATTATTTTATGAAAGTATACCCAATTACACACCTCCTTACAATTTCTCCGTCTCGTTAAAAAAATATTCTCCACTTTCCGAGTATACCTCATTTCATAAAATGAACAAAACTTGACACCTACGACGAATATGCAATTTTGGTACAATTAAGCTCAATATTAAGTTATTATCATCAGTAATAGCTCTTTGGAAAGCTTAAACCACCACAAAAAATAACAGGATGGTAATAATAAAGTGTAATTATGCAAAATCAGGACAGGTTTTGCCAAAATTCAAAATTACCTTCACAAAATTGGCTATAATTTAATGAAAAATGCAAATCTTGAAAACAAACCACTTTTAAAAACATCTAAGATAGTTCTTGTAATAAAAATAAAGAAAAATATAGGTAGCCGTGCAAATTTCCCGAGAAACACGTCCTGAAACTTAAAATGATATTTCACAACTATTTTTTAGCGCAGCTTATTTCACACCAATTATCAGTATTTTACGCTTTGTGTTCAGATTTTAATAAATCTGGTTATATATAATGAACTCCGATATAATAATGATCTACACGAATGTTTCCTAAACCATTTACACGTTGCTTCGATTTTTTTTCTTGAATTGTCCTAACTTATCACGAAAGGCCATTCTCGGGGAAATACCCTGGGAATGACGTCACGAATTGGGGATTCCTTTTTCATTGACACCCGCCGATGTTTACCGAGGTCTTCTCTAAATCGCCGAAGCTTATTATACGCTCTATTCATTTTACCTATGTCACCACTTGTTTTGCTGTGTTTTATTCGTGCTTTGTTTCCCTAAGACTGCGTAAAATCTCAGGGCTACAGCCCGCCGATGATTGCCGATGTTTACCGAGGTCTGTTCAAAATCGCCGTGGCTTATTATGGGTAGCTTAGCTTAATTTGTTTCGCCTCCTGGACGACGCCTACCCCTTGACGATGATTATCCCTGGGAGATATCTACCCGTGGACGATGCTTGCCCCTGGATGATGTTTACCCCGAGGGGGTGTTTGACCCTCTACGATGCATACCCCGAGAGAATGCTTGACCCTTCACTACGGTTAGGCCTACCCCTAGGTGATTTTTACACGTCAGAAAGCGGTACATGGCCCTGATCTACGACACTTCAGCCTGCACGGGTCTCGAAGTGGGACAGTAAGATGGGTTAACGGCAGGGCGGAGGGCGTCTCGAGGGGGTAACTGCCGCTCCTGTCCTTCTTTAATCACAAATAATTCCCTCAGTCGAGAGGGCTTCAATCCGGATGTTCGATCGCAGCACCCTCTCTGATAGAGAATGAATTCCCTGGTAATACGACACCTCACCACCCGAGGAGCCATTGGCTAATTTAGTGTTGTCATCCATGTTTCATTATATCGCGATTTATATTCATTCACCAATCACATGGAGTGGTCATTAGTCCCCTAGACCCCTAGTCCCAGCATACAAAGACTAGTTAACACTAGTACGATGACAATAAATATCGCTCTTTGTGGGCATTATGTACGCATGTCCTTCACACCCACCCCCCGCCCTTGTAATTTGTTCCCCAGCAACTTCCCAAAGTACAAACTCCTGGAGCATTGTTTTTTCCTCGTGGCCGCCTCGTCGCACCAGTCGATATGACTGGTGGTCTTCACCATAGAGCGATCCCAGCAGGGCGTGGTCAAGACTAAGGGTTACGCAGCGCCACCTGGTGGCATTGGTAAGAGTCGAGTGCCAGATGGGGAGGGTGTGGGGGGGAGGGGGGCAGGCGATCGATCGTCATCGACGATCTGTTTCCAGAGGAAGAATATTATTAAGGGAGTAGGGTGGAGGGGGTTAGGGAGCGGGCGGTAAAGTTTCCAGGGACCCCCCCGCCCCCTGTATGGAGAGTGAGGCTGTTTACTCGGCCCACACCGAGCTGTATTTGTGCTAACATCAAGGGGGACCCAACAGTCGATATATTAATGGAAGTGATGCCGGAAGTGCACTACGCTTAGCCGTCATTAACGCGTGGTTAAGCCTGAAGCGGGAATTAGTGAATGTGGCGAGAAGGGATGGGGGGGGGGGGGGGGGGGCGGGGTTAATGGGCCTGAGGCACACCACTATTTGTCAGTCCTCCACTACTAATGGTAAGAAACACACTGACGCCGTCAGATTCTCAATCCTACATATATGTTTGCTTTCATTAGTTTTTCTTTCAGTCAGACTGTCGTTAATCGTAGGTTTTAACTATTATCTTCTTTTACCTGTTTTGTTATGTTACTTAGCTCTTCACTACCAGTCTGTCTGTCTCACCTTCCCCCTGTTTATTATCACCCTGATCTCTTGCTCATTCGCTCGCTGACTATTTCCTCCCCTCCCCCTTTCTATCCTCCCTTCTCTTTCTTTTCGCGTTCCTTTTCTATTCGCGTTCTCTTTTTCAGTTGTTACGTCCGTGTTCTTTTTTCTCCCTCTTCTCACCTGCTACCTACCTGTTCACCCTTCCATTTTTTTGGTCTACCCCCCTTTTTCATCTGTTTGCCTGCGTCTACCTCTAATTATTGCGGCATCGAATATAACATCGTTTACAAATCTTTTTGCATAGCAACAAACCAATTGCGGTATGTGAGGCAGTTGAGGCATCGGTGGTAGCCTCCCCGGAGCGAACACCAGTCTGAACCTCCACATCCCTCTCGGCTTGTCCGTCCTGGTTACCATTAAGTCGCTCCGTTTAATATCGAACCAACTCGCACTTCTATTCCGCTGGCGTCCGTCTTCCGTAATTGTAACCATAGTTTTGCTTCCATCCCTGGATATCGCCGATAAAAACCGCGCCGTCGCAAGGTATGGATTGATGTATTGGCTAGACGTTTTGCCCGATTTTTTAACACTTTTTACCGTCATATCCTAGTTGATGTTAAAGTCCACGATTGCACTACCCAGTTGCCATTAGTTATTGATGCATGAGTCCAGATTGTATTCTTATTTCAGCAGTTAATTTGACATATATTTACCTTTGACGCATGGTCCATTTCGAACAAGCGATGCACATGTGCGCCCCAGCCAAAAGTGAATTATATTTGGCTTCCATTGACCAGTGGTCAGTAGTCTACTGTCACTCATAATGGGTCGTATGATAGCGTCGCTGATTAGGGTCAGTGCCTGATGTCACATGGTCATTGCATAATGTCGCTCGACCAATGGTCAGTGTCACTCGCCAATGTCTCTTTTCATTGGTCAGTGTCATTGGTTATTGTCAATTCTCGATTGCACTGGCCATTAGTCAGTGTGAGTTTTCATTGGTCAGGGTCATTTTCATTTTTCAATATCACTGGTCATTGGTCAGTGCCCGATGCCATTGCTCAGTGCCCGATGTCACTTGTCAGTGACCGATGTCACTGGCCAGTTCCCGATGTCACTGGTCAGTGCCCGATGTCACTGGTCGGTGCCCGATGTCACTGGTCGGTGCCCGATGTCATTGGTCATTGCCTGGTGTCACTGGTCAGTGCCCGATGTCACTGGTCAGTTCCCGAGGTCACTGGTCGGTGCCCGAGGTCACTGGTCGGTGTCCGAGGTCACTGGTCAATGCCCGATGTCACTGGTCAGTGACCGATGTCACTGGTCAGTCTCTGGTGTCACTGGCCAGTGCCCGATGTCACTGGTCAGTCCCTGGTGTCATGCTAGGTCGGATGCATCAGTCCTTCCTTAACCCTTGGCCGATAGCCCGGTAAAAATATCCGACAGTTAATTTAACGCAAGCTGTTGGGGGTTGGGGGGAGGGGGGTCATTCAGCCAGAGGGGTCACTAAATATTAAAAGCCTTCCCCCACCCTCTTTCTCTCACGCTGCATATATATTCAATTCACCACCACACGGACACACACATCTCTCTCTCCTCCAACCCTCCCAATCTTTCTCTCTCTTCCATCTCTTCCCTGTCTGGGTCTCGTTCCCTCTATCGCGACCTTTCTTTTTGCCTCTCTCTCTTCCTGTCTCTCCTCCATTGTCTCTTTCGCTATCTCTCTATCTCTCTTCCGCCTTTTTTTGTCCCTCTTTCTCTCTTTCTCGCTATCTTTTCCCCCTACTTTCCCCTCTCTTTTTTTCATCCTTCCTTTCCGTGTCTATCTCTTTCCCCTTCCTCTCTCCCTCTTTTTCATCCTCCCTTTCTCTCTATCTCGTCCCCCTGCCCCTCTCTCGTTTTCATCCTTTCTCTCTCTATCTTTTCCCCATTCCTTCCTCTCCCTATTTTTCATCTTCCCTTTCCCTCTCTATCTCTTTCCCCTTCCTCTCCCTCTTTTTCATCCTTTCTCTCTCTATCTCTTTCCCCTTCCTCTCTCTCTCTTTTTCACCCCCCCCCCCCCTCTGTCTCTATCTCTTCCCCCTTCCTCTCTCCCTCTCTCTGTTCCACCCCTCACCACCCCGCTCTCCCGGCCGCGGAAGCCCACCGGTCAAACGACCCCCTTGCATGACTCCCGGCGACTGAGCGTCGGTCCTCATCACTTTTATGTCGGCTTAATGCGTTTTATGAGCAATATTTCCTGTTATGCTTGGAAATCCAGGAAAAAGGCACAGTTAATGTCACGTTCAGCTATGTGGGAGACGTCATAATACGAGAGGGCAACTCGGGACAGAGACAAGCGGGCCTCGCTGGGGAGATCGACATGTTTGAACCGCTCGGAAAACGACCCCCCAGGGTCGCGAAACCCTCTCCCGGACAAACGCTGACCTTGCCAGTGGGATGGAGAAGTGATCGCCTTCATCAATTAAGCTTACATGGGAAGCGGGAAAGAGGAAATCGCAGTTACGGGTAAGGTCTGAGTCAAACAAACCGTCTTTCCCACAATTGCATTTCCTGTAAATACTTAGCTGCAGCTTTGGATTATGCGTTCGCGATCGATTCAAATCGATATGCGTTTCAGGCGGTCTAAACCATTGCCGTGTTGTTATTCGCGTTTCATTTGTTTGCTAAAATATTTGCCCTTGTCAGCTTTCCCCGTAAACATGGACGCCCCCACCCCCATCCCCACTCCCACTCCCACCCTCACTTCCACCCCCACTCCCATCCTCACTTCCACTCCCGCCCCCACTACGCCCCCATTACCACCCCCAATCCCACCCCCACTCTCACCCCACCCACACAAATAATTCCCATGATTCATGCGTCATATATCATCCAAATATTGCTTGTTTACCGACAGTCGGGTTACGTCGTTTTTCCGGTGAACTCCGGTTATATCATTTGTTTATATCGTTGACAACTACAGAACAACGACTCTCACTTCCCTATTGCATCGACTCATTTTTCGTCACATGCCAATGGCCGGTTAATTTGACACCAGCGAGGTTTAAATAATAAATGACAATTATGTGATTAGAGTAACCCAGCAACTGATAATCTTCCTCATACGTCTTCACCTCGACGTATATAAAGAGAGATATAGAAATGGCATCCCCGGCTCATGGCTCCTGCGTTCTATAGACTCCAGCCTATAGCGTGACGCTAAGCCACCTTCAGTTGAAAGGCACATCGACACGCTCTGTACTGAACCGACCCCATACAAAAAAGACCGGACCTTTTACCTACTCCATCCAGCAATCATATGAGACAGGAACACAAGTACGGGGAAAAAGTGCGACAAAGGTCTTCATGGAGGACCCACTTAAAGCCATTTGTGGGGTCGATACCATAGATCCACGGCACCGATCGCCCCGGGTGACATTTCAGGGTGACACCAGGGACGAGCACCGGGTATTGTCCTGGTCCACAGACTTCCTCGTGCTAAAGAACGAGTTGTTTACTTGGTGAAATCGAAGGGATGTTAAGACGGCCTTTTTTCACGTGTATATCCCACCGCGGTGCAGTTTCACTCGTCAGTACGACAAGCATGGGGCAGTAGGGTGGCTATAGGTTAGGCATGGAAGTGATTTATGCTCGGTGTGGGACACCATTTGTTTCCTGAGCCGAGTGACTGTTGCTTAAGCCGAGTTGCTATTTCTAACAACACGTCACTGGTTTTTGACACCAAGTTATTGCTTTTGACACCAAGTTATTGCTTCTAACACTAGGTTACCGTCTCTGACACCAAGTTATTAGTTCTAACTCCACATGAATGTTTCTGACAAAAAATGTATTTCTGACACAATGTGATTTTGTTTTGCCGTCAAGTACACACAAACAAATTGGTAGTCGACGTTAACATCCAGAATCAGAAATTAAGCATTCTGCTTCTGTCTGAGAGACCCTGCTGCATTCACTCTGCCGGCAGAGGGAGCTCGTTCCTCACATCACCTCTGCCCAACGTCACCGCCCACCTTACAGTTGACCCCAACGGTCCTGGGGTCACGAATGGTTTTAGAGGGTTTTTTAGATTGAATACTGAATTTTCGATGCAGAATTTGAAAAATATATACATTCCGTTGTCGAATGATCACAATGGAAGAGTTAAGTGAAAAAATATTTCAAAATAGCACGGGGTCAAAGTTCAAAACGCTTCACGCCTTTGACCTCGACCGCACTCGAATATATAGTTCAAATGTAACACGGCTTTAAATTAATCAAACTCAAATGCATTCGTCCGGTATGGTACCAGTGGCACAGTGAATGCTAAACAGTGGTGTATTTGATGCTAAACTGCGAATTTATCTTGGATTAGATTTATTTCAATTTTCGCGTATGCAGGATAATTCGGATGGTTAAATTTAAAGTGGGGCAGACGGAACTATGGCGTAAGCATAACGCCCTCTGCCGGAGATCATGCTGCATTGTGAAACCTAATGCACTATAATTATGCTAATAACTAGCTAGTTTTACCCGTGCTTCGTTAATTTATTTTAACTACTGTATGTAACATACACCAGCAATAGTACAAGCGGAAATTTCGTCTGACCGCCGCTACTCGTGTCAAAGATCGTCCGATGGCACCATATTCAGATATACCGTCTTTTTTAATAACTAAAAAGCGTAATGAGTCACTTGCCTTTTGAGTGAATAGACATCCATTCGTGTCTCCAGAGGTCCTTCCTCGCCATGAACTTGTCCAGTCTCGTCTAAGGATCCCTCGAAATCCAGAACGATCAGTTTGTAGTGAGCCGGCGTCCTGCGCGCGGGAGCAGCGTCGGCGCTGGCAGCACAGCCCATGGTCGGCGGAGGGAATGGCTGGCTGGCTGAGTGAGGTCCGCCCAGGGGGATACGGCACAATAAACGTGAGCCGGGCCGGCGTGGTGGGCAGGTAGCCTAGGTAGCCTAGGCAGCGAGCGGCGGACAGCCACTGCAGGCAGAGGCCTCGTGCCTTGTATGTGTGTGTGTGTCTCTCTCTCCTCACGTGCTGGTCACCCTCGCCGCTGTTGCTTGAGACCGCTAATCTGCAAAGGTCACTACCGTACGGGGTTGATAATGTCGCGATGACGGCGGAAGAACAAAACGAAGGTGTCCGCTTTGGGTATCGCGTGCTGCCTTGGTCGCTATACTGACTGTGCTCTGACAGCAAACGAGCTTGCTTTATAGTGACGGATGTGGGGTTGACGTTTGTTTTCTTGTTTATGTGTCGTGGGATGACGCTGATGACCAATCGGACGTCACCGAGACATGATGGCATCACAGGAACAGTCGCGGCCGTCACTACATATCAGGGGAACTGAAATACCGATAAATGGTTATGAATAATATATGCGTGAGCGTATGATGCGAGAATGGCTTTCAGACTTCTTGATTTACGCCCAGTGTGACGGCCTACCGTTGTGGCGGTTCAAAAGACCACTTAGGACTAGCCAGGGCCGGTTTAGCACGTATATAAATACACGTTGCTAGGCGATAAACGGGTGTCAACAAAACATTATAGAGACGCGATCGGGGCACAGGATGGAATCTTCTACAAACGATCGTTGCGGGGGACTGACTCAGTGGTTTATTTGGATTACTGGAGACGTAATCAATTTACAAAACTAATCATATTATGTAAGTGATCATTTTCTCCTGTTAAAAGGTGATGGAGAGAATATCCACTTATCAAGATCATTGATTTAGTGGGGTGATCAATAGAAAAAAAATGTAGATGTTTTGAGGCCGTTTCTAAACCCAGATGGAGCCTATTGGGCAAATGAGACGGGGTTGCATGATCCATTTACACATCTGGGTGACGACCGATCGAATGTGCTTGAGTTAAAATGGTGGGCGATTCAAAGAAGTCGTAGGTTTAAGAAGGTAATTTATATAGATTAGCCATTTACTGGGGTGATCCAGTCACTCATGGGATAGATTTTAGGAGGTTATCGGTGGTGGTGACGATGTTTAAGGAGGTTAGTTTATGACGGGGATTGTTTTAGAGATGGTGATAAATACCATAAATGTGATCTATTGTCGAGCGGACCCGAAAAAAAATATCATATTGCTCTCAGTGGTGGGGTTGTTACTACGTATATGCGACTACAGGTTGTTTAATTAGCAATATTGGGTCAACACGAATAAATAAGCAATGTGCACCAGCCTTCCGCTGATCAATACGGACAGCGCAATGCAGTGCGGAAGTGACGTACCCCGAGGAAAATCGGACTAGCGAGGCCTGATCGAACTCGAGGCTACCTCAGTCAGACATAATATATTCTCAACACTGGTCCTCTTGCCAGGGGTTTGGGTCGTACTTGTTGCAGCAATCACTTTAAGACACGAGTATTTATGCACCCGCGGTACAATGACCCTTCGTCGACTATAGCGTTGACTCAGCAAACGTCTCAATCGTTGCCAACATCCGCCATTCAGACACCCCCACCCCAACCCCCACCTCCGCCCCCACTTCAGCCCCCCCCCCCCTAATACGATGCCAGTAACAAGGAGTGTTTCACGGCCAAGCGACACACAAAGCCACACCGTCTGCGGGCCGTCAGAACGATTCCTTTGTTATAGATCGGTTGACTACCGGAATAATAAATACGGATAAGGCCTGCCAAGTGGTACCAATGCGCCTCCAGCGACCTGTATTTTTTTGTATACCCCACCCGTTACCCATACACTGGCACTTGCTCTCTCTCTCTCTCTCTCCCTTCTCCTCGCGTCACCTCTAGTCACCTTCTCCCCTCAGACAACCCCACTCCACACACCACCCCTCCGCCTCATCCACCCCCGCCATCTCTCACCGTCATATATATAATGGCACACCTCGGCGTTCCCACGTGACCAGCTACCTCAAGCCCACATACATGGATCCTACGTGACCCGAGCGACCTTGGGCTGCCAACGACCTTCTCGCGTTCCGCCTCCATCGACACGCTGCTGCCTCTGATCAATGGATCCATGCGCCCAGGTTTTTGTTCGCTCATCAATAGTTCATGTCGGACTTCCCGTAAAGGCCCACCGACTTCCCCTCCAGGGGGTCACAAAATATATCGCCTCCGTCACGGCTACTGTCGATCCAATTCATCAACCCAACGGTCCACGTGGCGATTCGACACCGCACCAAACACTTATAGTCACTGATTTTGCATTCTCACCCATTAACAATGGGAAAAGAAAGGGCCATTTCGATATTTTCGTCATTTATGCATTAATTAAGTACTGGGGAATTTGTCGTGTACTTGTGTGGTGACTATAGGTAGAGATGTATTTCATAACTTGATATTAACCCGGCCGCTAACGAAGTTTAATCGTGTGGAGGTTTATGGATGATGGGTTCCATCTATGATAATTAAACAACATTATTATTTACTGTACAAGTAAGTCTTAGAAATGTATTGGGTCCATGGTTTTATCGCCAGCCATCTCTATTTAGTCTGTACCTGCCAATATCAATCTTCATATTGAAGAACTTTAACCCATTGTGGCATCATTAGGGGATTTACTATCTTGGAACAACGTCTGTTACTTTGCATCTATTATATTATGGACCTATTCATGTGACATGGGGCAGATGAACACCATCATCAGATCGACAGATGGATAACAACGATCAGGAACGCAGTGAATACTGGATATTGTTAATGGCACTAACCACTGAAAGAGCAGTGTTTAAAGGTCATGATATTCCAATAAAGAAACTGATGCTTACAAAGATTAACTTACCTTCAGTAGCGTAAGTAATGTGAGTAATTTCACCCCCTGTGTGGAATTTAATCCGCCTACGTTGTTGCCCGAGCCGACACGAAGTTGGAATGAGGATTCGATCAGTTGCCTCTTTGGGGTAAATCAAGACGTTATCGCTATGGGCAACGGAACGCACTCGGCGGCAGAGCGTGGCTTGCAGTCACGTGGTGCACCAGTGTTCACACGATGAGCGGGCGTTAGAACGGCTCTCGCTCTAGCCACTCCCTGCGATGTGAATGGGGCGGCGGCAAACACTCGGCTGAAAACACGCCGGTTTATAGCCTCCAGTTTGGTTGCTATTTTGTAAATTTCAAAACACCAAGTCACATCGTCATCGGCGGGGGTGAAAAATAAATAAAACTGGCTTCGGCGGTGGCTGTGGTCCGAGCAGAAAAGGCGGAGGTCTTCCTTCTCGATACGTTTAAACGGCGTCTGACTGCGGCATTGGCTGCAGCGGCAGGTTGGAGCGGAAGTGGGGGGGTCCACCAGTTGGGGGTGGCGGTGGGTGAGGAGTGGTGAAAGTGGGGTGTGGAGAGCGGGGTTTAGGCGGAGGCGGAGACCAGGGTTACTCGGGCTTGACGTATGCCCGCACCCGGGCGTGAAAGGACCCAGTCTGCTGGGGGGTGAAGTCACGTGACAGTCTACTAGCCGCGACGTTTCCATGGCTTGAGCATCGCCAGTTAGCATAACAATGATCGACGAGGTTTGACAATCGATACGACGTGGTATCGACGACGCCACGGTTGTCTTGAATCTCGAAGCGAGGGACTGGGTGTGTGTGTGTGTGTACAGGTGAGGGGGTGATATGGAGTGTGGAGGGGGGGGGATGTACAGAGGTACCTGTAAATGGTGGTGGGGGGGGGGCTCACCAAGGCCTTTGGGTGGGAGGATTGAGGCATCAACAAGCACCATATCAATTATTCACTTTCTTTTGTAACCTCAAGACCAGCACGAACTCATCTGGAAAATCTAGTCGTTGATAGGTCACCTTCCGACCCGTAGCGGACTTCAGGGGGGTCCACGAGTGGGGTCAGTGAGGCCACCTCGACCGCACGCGCCGCGGAGGGGACGGCAATCGATGGTTATTGTGTTGTGGGGCCACGGGCCACGCCAGATGTATTGTCCGATAGGTGTGATCCATGGCGGCACCGTTATCCATACCGTTAACCCGTAAACTAGACATTTAAACCTGTATAATGTAGTTTTTATCATTATACGACACCCGGATTTCGTCAATGGCGATAGCGGGAGGGGCCGAAGGGGCGGCAGGCGCAAATCCCCCGGGACGAGAGGGTAAAACCGAAGTACCCAAAATTTCCCCTTAAAGCCCCTTGTTTCCGTCACTATGTGACAACACAAAGTCATGATTCGGGTACACCTATATAATATGTTTGGGCTATCAGTGGTTACAGGTGTCAGTGGTTCGCGCCAGCAGTGGGTGGGTACAGTGGGTATCAGTTTTACTGTTATCCCTGATTACTGATACCAGTGTGCCCCGTTATCATTGATAACTGCTGTCATTGATAACTACTGTCATTGATGACTACTGTCATTGATGACTACTGTCATTGATGACTACTGTCATTGATAACTGTGTTCATTGATAACTGCTGTCATTGATGACTACTGTCATTGATAACTACTGTCATTAATAACTGCTGTCATTGATAACTGCTGTCATCGATAACTGCTGTCATTGATAACTGCCATAATTGATAACTGCTGTCATTGATAACTGCCATAATTGAAAACTGTCATAATTGATAACTGCCATAACTGATAACTGTCATAATTGATAACTGCCATAACTGATAACTGCCATAATTGATAACTGCCTTAATTGATAACTGCCATAATTGATAACTGCCATAATTGATAACTGCCATAATTGATAACTGTTGTCATTGATAACTCCTATGCTTCACTACTGCTATCATTAATAACTGATAACTGTCATCACTGAGTATTGTTATCAAGCATTCCTACCCTTTACGAACAACGACATGGGATCTTTATCATGCATAAGCAGGTGGGTTTGGAACCAGGCACGGCTCATAGAATGTTATCCAATAAGCGTAAAGCCGTAAACGTGTGAGCGGATGGTGGCTTTATGTGTAGTAAAGAAATCCAGCCACCAAGAAGTCCTATTACAATGTTACAACACAGAAGCCAAGGCGTTTTGTCCCATATTAGCAAACGGATTAACCAATGTTTTAGCCGATATTAGCGAATTACATGACACCGGCATATATCCAAAAACACTAAATCATTAGCATGTATATATTAATCCGATAAACATAATAGCTCTGGTTCACAAACAAATCTTTTGTGATAGGACCGCTTACGAAAGCCAATCTACCAAATATTTGTATATGAAGCGGGGGGGGGGGGGGGGGGGTAAGGTCAACGCAAAAGTAGAAAACTGTTAAGCTTGCGCGGATGGAGGAACCCCGCCTTATACAACGCTCCAAAGGGCGGGACTGGTAGTAAAACGAGTTTATTGAGATTAGGTCATCATGATCAAAGTTAATAAACATAATAGACGGTGCGAGTAAAACAAATATATACATTAATATTTAGTAGATTTATCTATTATAGGTTATAGCTACGATTATAGGTTATAGCTATCGATTATAGGTTATAGCTATCGATTATAGGCATAAGTTACTGTTAGTTAGCTACACAACTATAATATCCTTCATAATTCAACCCCCTACTATTCGCGTCCCTTTTCACTGGCATCGGACTAACAAGACAACGGTCATCATCTTAATATCAAGACATAGAATCATCACGCTAAAACAATTATAAAAGTGTTCAGTATGCATAGTTTAGGTCTTCCGGTCTATAAGGGACGCTAGTGCAAAAAACGGAAATAAGCTTTTGTCATAGGTTAACTTTGTAGCTGGTCTTGGGGCAGATTATGAGTTACAATCGCATTCCAGTATGCCTTTTGCTTCTCATTGCTAAGGCATGTCAGGGTGGCGGAAATTGGTCAATGCGCTTCGACATTTTAACTGATAATAATAATTTTATCTATCTGGTTGAAAGGTTTATATGAATGTGGCATATATGTACATACTTTATTCACGGCAGTCGCCAAGTCCTTCTAATAAAGCGAATTCGGAGAAAACACTTGTATTGCAGTTTTCAACTGGCGCGAAAAAAAACAGGCGGACTCACCTCCCACCGATTGCTTGAATAATACAAACACGAAGATTGACACGCGAATGTGTTAAGAGATATGTGTTAATTGTCCATACATTATTCAAGCGGCCAGTTCAATGAAAGTAAACAATTCGGACTTTTGTGAAGCAAATCGAAACCCCTTAGAACCGTCCGCAACGTGAATTTACCTTTAATGAGAGCTGGACGTGTTTCATCGACTGACCCGTCGCCGTGCCAATTTCATTGATCACCCATTAAGTATGCACACCCAGTCGACCCTCCAAGGGAGTAACAACCCATAGAGGGGCCAGGGTGGGGGGAGGGGTTGGTGGGGTGGGGGGGAGGGGGGGCGAGGGTAGCCACCGTAACCATGCAGGCGAATCGGGCGCCATGCGAAAGCAACAAACAACAGGAAATTCGCAGGAGATCTATCATCAACGAGCAAAACCTTCATCTTTATATGGAGAAAAACTTACCCTGAAAGATGACAATAGATATGTTTTCGAATGGCAGTTAAATTATAGGATGTTTTCAGACGTGTGTCGGTAGTTGACGTGCTGGGAGCCTGCTGAGCATGACAACGCGGGTAGCTGGTTCCCTGCAGGGGTTGCTGGCCCCTGCACCAGCCCGAGTGCCCAATCACTCAATCTCCGCGTTGTCAGCAAATGCGTATTGTCCATGAGGGGTCTTCCTATAAAACTCGATGACCTTCTCGTACCGGTTACACGCATAACTTAAATCTAGCATGGAAGTTAATGAATACAATCACCGATATCTCTCTCTAATTATTTTATCTTGCATAGATACAAACGTGAACAGTAGGTTTTGAAAAGGATAATTCGTGAGAGTTTGTCTATATGTTTGAATAAATACACTCTGCTGCAGCTGGCTGCCGCTGTAGCCACATGCTCTAGCTAATGCTCGACTGTGGCTCTCCCCGTGATGCGGCGATTGCTGATGTCATGAGGAGAGCCAGAGCCAAGTATCACCAAGCCACACGCTCAGCTAAACGTCACCAATGTGCCAAATAAAATCGACGACGCGGTAGGAACTAAAAGTATCACCACGCTGTCTGCTGAGAAATATGAAAAGTTGTATAACTCGATATCATACAACGCACAAGATATGGATACGTTAAAATATAAGCTCAGTCCGCTGGTAGAGGAAGTCGATACCGCACATGGTGTGTTGGCGGTGACAGTGCAATATGTGATGTGTGCCATGTCGCCTGTAAAGCGTAACAAAAGAGATGGTGGTGCTATTTTGTATTCCGACCATTTGATTAATGATACTAACAAACTTTATGTGCACATAACCATGCTTTTTAATTCGATGACGGAAAACAGTCCCTGAACAAATCTGATAATAGACTGATCCACACTCCGACACTAAGCCCCGCCCACTCCGACACTGAGCCCCGCCCACGCGTGAGTCATTTTTCTTTAGTGGTGAGTATGAAATTGACAATCATAGCTGATGGTAGGTACAAGTGAGAAGTACTCATCTCTGAAACAGACAACAAAGTGACATGCTGCTTTGTTTGTCCGACTTGTTTGTCCGACTTGTTTGTCTGACCTAACGCACGTGGAAGAGCGTTTTGAGGCACATAATTGGATAAAGGCAGCAGTGACATCAGGGAAGGATTGACAGCCTTGATCGGTCTATTATAGAGCGATCGCCTTAAGTAGCCCTCTGGCAAAAACTTTTTGACCTGATCTTATTGGAGAAAAAAAGGGAAAGTCTAAGCACAGATGATTTACAGTTCGGCTTTAAGCCAAAGAGCACTACTGGTCAGTTTACTGTTGCACTGTTAGAAACTGTTAGTTATTTTGTGAACAACTATTTCCCTCCATATGTGCTACTGCTTGACGCATCCAAGGCCTTCGATAAGGTAACTTATATAAAGTTGGTAAACAGAAACGTCAACCCGGCTTCACATCAGATGTCTTTTTGATAAAAAGAAACGTCCACCCGCTTCACATCAGATGTCTTTTAAATATGTATACAAGGCAGCAGTTGAACGTTGGGTGGAATTTTAATACCGGTCCGTATTTCCACACCACAAATGGAGTAAAGCAGGGGGCAGTATTGTTTCCTATCTTGTTCGGTGTTCATATAGACGAGTTGCTGCAAAGGTTAAAGAGATCTGGATACGGTTTCACTATTGGACACATGTACTGCGGTGCGTTTGGTTATGCAGACTACGTAAGTCTCCTCGCGCCTACACTGTATGCTCTTAAACAAATGTGTAACGTGTGTACAGACTTTGCAAAAGAATTCTATCTTACGTTTAGCCCTTTGAAATGCAAATTGTAGTGTCAATAACGTAGAGTTTTACTTCAACAATAAGCTTGTCGAAACGGTGACAATCGATATACATCTCGGTCACACTATTGGCCCGTACGTCTCTGGCGACGTCATACGTCATACGTCAGGCGTTCTACGTACGACCCGGCGAGCCGTACGAAATATGTGTTAGGTAATTACGGGGTGTGCAACTCATTTGTGGTTTATCAACTCTTTAAGTCATACTGTAATACTTTCTACGGATGCTACTTATGGAACCTAGATGCCAGAGACATAGCCCATGTTTTTACCAGGAGGGTGTGCATGAGAATTTTTTTTTAAGTTACCAGCACGCACTCACGGTAAACTAATTCTCGCCATAGCCGAGTGTCTCCCAATCGACGACCAGATTGCCATCCGCACTGTAAATTTCGCTCATGGAGCAAACAACAGTGATAATAGCACCCTACACATTTATTATAAATGCTAGTATAAACTCACTGTGTACATGCTTTTATGCTACGTACGAATAAACATAACAATAATTAGTCAGTATTAACAATAATTATCATTTACTGATACAAGTTGCTGGTTTGGTAACCCAATACGAGTTGGGGACGAGCAGAACAAGTAAAGGCAAAGCAACGAATTTTCAGAGAACCAGCAACCACATTTGGCCCAAAAGACCTATGCTAATATAAAGCGATTAACATTTACCGTTTAGCATCACTTATATATCACTCGCACCTATCATATTTAACATGTTATCCTAAAGGTTAAACCTTACATGATTTAAACATTTAAACTTTATCCAATCATGTATTAAATATAAACATTGAAACGTATTATACGGTATATTATAACATACCATGTCCATTTCATATTGCATTTCACCTCACCTCATCTTAACGTACCGTACCAAGCTGTGTTGTGGACAGGTTCAATAGCCTCAACCACTATGTAACGCTTTTGAGAGACCCATACTGAAAGTACATGTCGACAGTAGTCAGCTAATACGTACAGCCTGTTGATCGAACTTTTTTTGGCGGAAGTAGTGAAGTAACATCTTACGAAAAGCCTGTTGAACCTCTTCAACCTTTGACCATAACTCATTACATTTCAGGGTTTACATTTCTTAAATGATTCAATATTTGTAGTAGAATATTGCATGCCTTGTGTTTTTCCACAAGTTACCCGTTGGTAATAGATAATTTAGTTTGATGCGATATGTCGAGAGAACGGAAGGCTAACCCAGCATATACCCGACCCCAGTCACCTGTGCTGAACACAGTCGGTCGCTTGTTGACACAATTCCCACATCTGAGATACACGGTACGACTTGTTGCTCCAGTGGTTAGCTCTTGCAATCCATTTTGATGAATTGTACCATTTGCTAGCAATCTTGCTGCGGTATGACGAGAAAATATCATCTGCGGTATGTAGAAAGTAGGCTACTTCACGAAGAACACACCCACATTGACTCCGATATAACTGTAGTTATGTGTCTGCCAAGGCGGCCGTCGTACCGCCAGGGCCATTACGACTCGTCTGCTAGCGACTAATTAGATCGACCCCTCGGCTGGCAACGTGACGTGACGCCGAAAGATCACATCAGGCCTACATTGGGGTGAAGACATCAGGAAGGGAGGGTGGAGGTGCAGATACGCCGTGCCGATACCCCGGGCGGGTATCTCAAGGTCATTGACTGCTGGGGACGTGCCTCTGGAAAAGGTTCTTTTTCATGCATTTTGGTGCGCCAATGGGTCCTAAATTATGCAACTTTAGTACTTGCATGGGTCTACTTTGCGGGGCAGTTGGTACTCCAGGTCCGCTCAATTCTCAAGCTGAAGATGGACCGACCATAAGGATTTTCGTTCCTGACCAGTAGATTTTGCCAAAGTCGTGCAACTTTCTCAGCTGGTACGTGGATGGGACCTAATTTTACCCACTTTTTGGTACTTGGATAGAGAAGGTTTTGGGGCTCCCAGCGGCACATCCTAATACCTTTTTGTATCTATTTACCCCCCCCCCCTTCCCCCACCCCCGCGGGGCAGATACCCGTTGGCAGCTGCACACAGCATTGGCAGTGATTACAGACTCTACGGGGTGGGGGTCCAGGGGAATACAGAGACTATACATGAAGGGTGTCCAGACGAATATAGAGCATTCACCTTCCATGTTACCTGCCTCCCAGACCGCTGACTATGACCCCAACCCCGGCTCCTCTCTCCTCGCCAAGGCCGTCCTTTACCCCAAGCCTCACATGACATGCCTTCCACCCCAAATACGTCCTTTACCGCCACCCTCACATGACGTCCCTTCCACCCCAAATACGTCCCTTACCCCCACCCTCACATGACGTGCCTTCCACCCCAATACATCCCTTACCCCCACCCTCACATGACGTGCCTTCCTCCCCAAATACGTCCCTTCCCCCACCCTCACATGACGTGCCTTCCACCCCAAATACGTTCCTTACCCCCACCCTCACATGACGTGCCTTTTCACCCCAAATACGTCCTTTACCCCCACCCTCACATGACGTGCCTTCCTCCCCAAATACGTTCCTTACCCCACCCTCACATGACGTGCCTTCCACCCCAATACGTCCCTTACCCCCACCCTCACATGACGTGCCTTCCTCTCCAAATACGTCCCTTACCCCCACCCTCACATGACGTGCATTCCACCCCAATACGTCCCTTACCCCCACCCTCACATGACGTGCCTTTTCACCCCAAATACGTCCCTTCCCCCCACCCTCACATGACGTGCCTTCCACCCCAATACGTCCCTTACCCCCACCCTCACATGACGTGCCTTTTCACCCCAAATACGTCCTTTACCCCCACCCTCACATGACGTGCCTTCCTCCCCAAATACGTTCCTTACCCCACCCTCACATGACGTGCCTTCCACCCCAATACGTCCCTTACCCCCACCCTCACATGACGTGCCTTCCTCTCCAAATACGTCCCTTACCCCCACCCTCACATGACGTGCATTCCACCCCAATACGTCCCTTACCCCCACCCTCACATGACGTGCCTTTTCACCCCAAATACGTCCCTTCCCCCCACCCTCACATGACGTGCCTTCCACCCCAATACGTCCCTTACCCCCACCCTCACATGACGTGCCTTCCTCTCCAAATACGTCCCTTACCCCCACCCTCACATGACGTGCCTTCCACCCCAATACGTCCCTTCCCCCCACCCTCACATGACGTGCCTTCCACCCCAATACGTCCCTTACCCCCACCCTCACATGACGTGCCTTCCTCTCCAAATACGTCCCTTACCCCCACCCTCACATGACGTGCCTTCCACCCCAATACGTCCCTTCCCCCCACCCTCACATGACGTGCCTTCCACCCCAATACGTCCCTTCCCCCCACCCTCACATGACGTGCCTTCCACCCCAATACGTCCCTTACCCCCACCCTCACATGACGTGCCTTCCTCTCCAAATACGTCCCTTACCCCCACCCTCACATGACGTGCATTCCACCCCAATACGTCCCTTACCCCCACCCTCACATGACGTGCCTTTTCACCCCAAATACGTCCCTTACCCCCACCCTCACATGACGTGCATTCCACCCCAATACGTCCCTTACCCCCACCCTCACATGACGTGCCTTCCACCCCAATACGTCCCTTACCCCCACCCTCACATGATGTGCCTTCCACCTCAAATACGTTCCTTACCCCCACCCTCACATGATGTGCCTTCCTCTCCAAATACGTCCCTTACCCCCACCCTCACATGATGTGCCTTCCACCTCAAATACGTTCCTTACCCCCACCCTCACATGACGTGCCTTCCACCCCAATACGTCCCTTACCCCCACCCTCACATGATGTGCCTTCCACCTCAAATACGTTCCTTACCCCCACCCTCACATGATGTGCCTTCCTCTCCAAATACGTCCCTTACCCCCACCCTCACATGACGTGCCTTCCACCCCAATACGTCCCTTACCCCCACCCTCACATGATGTGCCTTCCACCTCAAATACGTTCCTTACCCCCACCCTCACATGACGTGCCTTCCTCTCCAAATACGTCCCTTACCCCCACCCTCACATGATGTGCCTTCCACCTCAAATACGTTCCTTACCCCCACCCTCACATGACGTGCATTCCACCCCAATACGTCCCTTCCCCCACCCTCACATGATGTGCCTTCCACCTCAAATACGTTCCTTACCCCCACCCTTACATGACGTGCCTTCCTCTCCAAATACGTCCCTTACCCCCACCCTCACATGACGTGCATTCCACCCCAATACGTCCCTTCCCCCACCCTCACATGATGTGCCTTCCACCTCAAATACGTCCCTTACCCCCACCCTCACATGACGTGCATTCCACCCCAATACGTCCCTTCCCCCCACCCTCACATGACGTGCCTTCCTCCCCAAATACGTCCCTTACCCGCACCCTCACATGACGTGCCTTCCTCCCCAAATACGTCCCTTACCCGCACCCTCAC
Source organism: Arenicola marina (assembly GCA_964019135.1). Taxonomy (NCBI): domain Eukaryota; kingdom Metazoa; phylum Annelida; class Polychaeta; family Arenicolidae; genus Arenicola; species Arenicola marina. The sequence goes on along the minus strand of OZ025260.1, from coordinate 15,121,256 downwards.
ATGACGTGCCTTCCTCCCCAAATACGTCCCTTACCCGCACCCTCACATGACGTGCATTCCACCCCAATACATCCCTTACCCCCACCCTCACATGACGTGCCTTCCTCTCCAAATACGTCCCTTACCCCCACCCTCACATGACGTGCCTTCCACCCCAATACGTTCCTTACCCCCACCCTCACATGATGTGCCTTCCACCTCAAATACGTTCCTTACCCCCACCCTCACATGACGTGCATTCCACCCCAATACGTCCCTTACCCCCACCCTCACATGACGTGCCTTCCTCCCCAAATACGTCCCTTACCCCCACCCTCACATGACGTGCCTTCCACCCCAATACGTCCCTTACCCCCACCCTCACATGACGTGCATTCCACCCCAATACGTCCCTTACCCCCACCCTCACATGACGTGCCTTCCTCTCCAAATACGTCCCTTACCCCCACCCTCACATGATGTGCCTTCCACCTCAAATACGTCCCTTACCCCCACCCTCACATGACGTGCCTTCCACCCCAATACGTCCCTTACCCCCACCCTCACATGACGTGCCTTCCTCTCCAAATACGTCCCTTACCCCCACCCTCACATGACGTGCATTCCACCCCAATACATCCCTTACCCCCACCCTCACATGACGTGCCTTCCTCCCCAAATACGTTCCTTACCCCCACCCTCACATGACGTGCCTTCCTCTCCAAATACGTCCCTTACCCCCACCCTCACATGATGTGCCTTCCACCTCAAATACGTCCCTTACCCCCACCCTCACATGACGTGCCTTCCACCCCAATACGTCCCTTACCCCCACCCTCACATGACGTGCCTTCCTCTCCAAATACGTCCCTTACCCCCACCCTCACATGACGTGCATTCCACCCCAATACGTCCCTTACCCCCACCCTCACATGACGTGCCTTTTCACCCCAAATACGTCCCTTCCCCCCACCCTCACATGACGTGCCTTCCACCCCAATACGTCCCTTACCCCCACCCTCACATGACGTGCCTTCCTCTCCAAATACGTCCCTTACCCCCACCCTCACATGATGTGCCTTCCACCTCAAATACGTTCCTTACCCCCACCCTCACATGACGTGCCTTCCTCTCCAAATACGTCCCTTACCCCCACCCTCACATGATGTGCCTTCCACCTCAAATACGTTCCTTACCCCCACCCTCACATGACGTGCCTTCCTCCCCAAATACGTCCCTTACCCCCACCCTCACATGACGTGCATTCCACCCCAATACGTCCCTTCCCCCCACCCTCACATGATGTGCCTTCCACCCCAAATACGTCCCTTACCCCCACCCTCACATGACGTGCATTCCACCCCAATACGTCCCTTACCCCCACCCTCACATGACGTGCATTCCACCCCAATACGTCCCTTACCCCCACCCTCACATGATGTGCCTTCCACCCCAAATACGTCCCTTACCCTCACCCTCACATGACGTGCATTCCACCCCAATACGTCCCTTACCCCCACCCTCACATGACGTGCCTTCCTCCCCAAATACGTCCCTTACCCCCACCCTCACATGATGTGCCTTCCACCCCAATACGTCCCTTACCCCCACCCTCACATGATGTGCCTTCCACCCCAAATACGTCCCTTACCCCCACCCTCACATGACGTGCATTCCACCCCAATACGTCCCTTACCCCCACCCTCACATGATGTGCCTTCCACCCCAAATACGTCCCTTACCCTCACCCTCACATGACGTGCATTCCACCCCAATACGTCCCTTACCCCCACCCTCACATGACGTGCCTTCCTCTCCAAATACGTCCCTTACCCCCACCCTCACATGATGTGCCTTCCACCTCAAATACGTTCCTTACCCCCACCCTTACATGACGTGCCTTCCTCTCCAAATACGTCCCTTACCCCCACCCTCACATGACGTGCATTCCACCCCAATACGTCCCTTACCCCCACCCTCACATGACGTGCCTTCCTCCCCAAATACGTCCCTTACCCCCACCCTCACATGACGTGCATTCCACCCCAATACATCCCTTACCCCCACCCTCACATGATGTGCCTTCCACCTCAAATACGTCCCTTACCCCCACCCTCACATGACGTGCATTCCACCCCAATACATCCCTTACCCCCACCCTCACATGACGTGCCTTCCTCCCCAAATACGTCCCTTACCCCCACCCTCACATGACGTGCATTCCACCCCAATACGTCCCTTACCCCCACCCTCACATGACGTGCCTTCCTCCCCAAATACGTCCCTTACCCCCACCCTCACATGACGTGCATTCCACCCCAATACATCCCTTACCCCCACCCTCACATGACGTGCCTTCCTCCCCAAATACGTCCCTTACCCCCACCCTCACATGACGTGCATTCCACCCCAATACATCCCTTACCCCCACCCTCACATGATGTGCCTTCCACCTCAAATACGTTCCTTACCCCCACCCTCACATGACGTGCCTTCCACCCCAATACATCCCTTACCCCCACCCTCACATGACGTGCCTTCCTCCCCAAATACGTCCCTTACCCCCACCCTCACATGACGTGCCTTTTCACCCCAAATACGTCCCTTACACCCACCCTCACATGACGTGCCTTCCTCTCCAAATACGTCCCTTACCCCCACCCTCACATGACGTGCATTCCACCCCAATACGTCCCTTACCCCCACCCTCACATGACGTGCCTTCCTCCCCAAATACGTCCCTTACCCCCACCCTCACATGACGTGCATTCCACCCCAATACATCCCTTACCCCCACCCTCACATGATGTGCCTTCCACCTCAAATACGTCCCTTACCCCCACCCTCACATGACGTGCATTCCTCCCCAATACATCCCTTACCCCCACCCTCACATGACGTGCCTTCCTCCCCAAATACGTCCCTTACCCCCACCCTCACATGACGTGCATTCCACCCCAATACGTCCCTTACCCCCACCCTCACATGACGTGCCTTCCTCCCCAAATACGTCCCTTACCCCCACCCTCACATGACGTGCATTCCACCCCAATACATCCCTTACCCCCACCCTCACATGATGTGCCTTCCACCTCAAATACGTTCCTTACCCCCACCCTCACATGACGTGCCTTCCACCCCAATACATCCCTTACCCCCACCCTCACATGACGTGCCTTCCTCCCCAAATACGTCCCTTACCCCCACCCTCACATGACGTGCCTTTTCACCCCAAATACGTCCCTTACACCCACCCTCACATGACGTGCCTTCCTCCCCAAATACGTCCCTTACCCCCACCCTCACATGACGTGCCTTCCACCCCAATACATCCCTTACCCCCACCCTCACATGACGTGCCTTCCTCCCCAAATACGTCCCTTACCCCCACCCTCACATGACGTGCCTTTTCACCCCAAATACGTCCCTTACACCCACCCTCACATGACGTGCCTTCCTCCCCAAATACGTCCCTTACCCCCACCCTCACATGACGTGCCTTCCACCCAATACATCCCTTACCCCCACCCTCACATGACGTGCCTTCCTCCCCAAATACGTCCCTTACCCCCACCCTCACATGACGTGCCTTCCTCTCCAAATACGTCCCTTACCCCCACCCTCACATGATGTGCCTTCCACCTCAAATACGTTCCTTACCCCCACCCTCACATGACGTGCATTCCACCCCAATACGTCCCTTACCCCCACCCTCACATGACGTGCCTTCCTCCCCAAATACGTCCCTTACCCCCACCCTCACATGACGTGCATTCCACCCCAATACATCCCTTACCCCCACCCTCACATGATGTGCCTTCCACCTCAAATACGTTCCTTACCCCCACCCTCACATGACGTGCCTTCCACCCCAATACATCCCTTACCCCCACCCTCACATGACGTGCCTTCCTCCCCAAATACGTCCCTTACCCCCACCCTCACATGACGTGCCTTTTCACCCCAAATACGTCCCTTACACCCACCCTCACATGACGTGCCTTCCTCCCCAAATACGTCCCTTACCCCCACCCTCACATGACGTGCCTTCCACCCCAATACATCCCTTACCCCCACCCTCACATGACGTGCCTTCCTCCCCAAATACGTCCCTTACCCCCACCCTCACATGACGTGCCTTTTCACCCCAAATACGTCCCTTACACCCACCCTCACATGACGTGCCTTCCTCTCCAAATACGTCCCTTACCCCCACCCTCACATGACGTGCCTTCCTCCCCAAATACGTCCCTTACCCCCACCCTCACATGACGTGCCTTTTCACCCCAAATACGTCCCTTACACCCACCCTCACATGATGTGCCTTCCACCCCAATACGTCCCTTACCCCCACCCTCACATGACGTGCCTTCCACCCCAATACGTCCCTTACCCCCACCCTCACATGACGTGCCTTCCACCCCAATACGTCCCTTACCCCCACCCTCACATGAAGTGCCTTTCAACCACCCACCCCTCGGCTTACCATCCTCTCACCTTGATATCGCCCGTCCCCCACCACCAGTATACGTCCGTCTTGCCCAGCTAGATGTGCCCAACACTGCCCAGTCACGTCGTTGTTGCTCGTAATTAAGTCACGCCAGGTCGAATGGCGGCCCACTATGCTACTATACTGCCACTCCAAGCACCTCCTCCCCCCTCCCCCCGCCCCCCCCCCCTTCTTACCTTGGCTGGAGTCAAGCTTAGCACCTTTGACAGTGTACAGTTATAT